>CM062811.1:382920406-383062917 GCA_031772625.1 Pinus tabuliformis | reverse complement strand
CCAAGCTGATCGTGAATCTTAGCTTGAGAGAACAAACATGCACCTAGAAAGGATGCTAGAGAAGGCCAAAAATGAGAAAAATATGTTGAGGCACATGGCCTACCATTACTAGGCGAGAAACAAGGTATGCAAAGCAATAATCAGGATTTTGAAGGCCAAGTTGAAGAAGGCATCAAGGAGGTGAAAATAGCAAGATAGACTTTAGATCTTGGTTGAGGATTTCTTGGCCCAAAACAACACTTAATGGAGGATACTCAGCCCAAATTTCAAAAAATTTGGGACACTTTTTGCAATTTTGGAATTTTTGCCTTAAAAACAGGCTTTTCTGCCCGATGTGCCGCGCCACCTGGCACTCGCTTTTGATGGGGGACTCATTTTGATGAAAAATCAAAATTTTTGGATTTTTCATGAAAAAATATGCATGGTCACCAATGGCCAAGAAATTTTGATAGGTTTTGAGCCCCCAAAAAGGTCAAAAACACCCTAAAAATGACCTTTCTGCCCTTTTTTGACACACACGAAGCAATCTTGGAAGAACTAAGTTTTGGAGGGGAAAATGGAGGCTAAATTCCAAAATTCTACTTGTGTTAGAAATTATACAGGTAGACCTTTCCAACAAGCCCACTTGAATCAAATTTGGACACCAGGAAGGCCTCCAAAATCAGCTGCAAAAAAGCGCTATGCATAGGGAAATCAGCGCGGCGCATTGGAGGAATTTTGCTCATTTTTTGTCAAAAACTCTGTTTTTCGCCTAGTTTTTTCACAGTTTGACTTTTTTCCTTCTAATTGTCAAACTCATGATGTAATTTAATGTGACATGATGGATTTTGATGTAATTATGCTAAATTTTCACTCATAGAGGTAGATTCATCCATCAAAAGGTAGTTTGCAACTGAATGAATCAGTTTCCTAGTTTTTAGAGGCAAGTTGTTCCACTACCTACCTTTTAGTTCTCAGTTTAGATTTTTTTGGAATAGCTCCTAATCTTATGAGCTCGACCCCTAGAGGCTAGGATGAGTTTTTGGTTTCCTATATTTTGTAATTTTTCAGGCATTAGCATGGTTGGACTTTTGGGAAAGCTTGGAGCTTCATTGTATACTCATTTCAGCAGTTTGGCTAAGGAATAGACTAGTGGTTTGCAGCACATTATGGGATTCATGTGGCATCTTGCTTTGGTATTGTGTTTTCCTCTGTAATTTAAGTCTACATGTGTTTTATGTATGCCATATCTCTCTTTATTTCATCTTAACTAAAACAAACAAGGATAAAAGGTAGAATACATTGAAAGTGCAGTGCTCTGCCTAGGGTTTGTTTAGTTATCTATGTTTTCAGCTATTTGAAGAGGATACTTGAGTTTTTCATGCCCTCTCAAACTCCTCACCTATCTAAAAGCTCTCCATCTCACTCAATTTGAAGTACCAAATCACTTGCCTACCTTTCCCCATAGAGATCTCTGCAAAACTGAGCCTCATTCTCGGGCCCAAATCTGCCTTTCACATTTGAGCCAACAAAACATCATTAAATTGAATCAAACACCTCTATACACATACCTAGCCTAAAATTAGTCATTACATTAGTCATATCAAGCTTTATTTCCCATCTGTTCCTAAGATTGACAAGGAGAGAGCCCTCTCCCAACCTAGTAGGGCTAGCTACTAGGTTAAGCGTGGTTTGATGTTACCCTAGATCCTACCTTTCTCAGCCTGAGGTAGATTTAGGCCCTAACATAGTGGCGACCATACTGGGGAAAATAAAAGTTTGTTGTTTTCTTTATAAACTACAGACGAATCCTGAAGTTAGCCAGGTAGCTTTCGAAATGCTCTTGCTTTGCATTAGAGAAAGTAGATGAATGTTGCTTCAGTTAATCTCCGGTCTAGTTTATGAAATGAACATCTGGTTTCCTCAGTAAAATATAATCAAGTTTAGATCTAATTGTTGATGGTGGAAAATGATCAAGCACCACAAGGCTGAAATCATTCACCTGGCGATTCCAAATTAGTTTTGAGATCAGATCCAAAGACTCCACTTGAGGATGAACCTGACCAGCAGAAACATGAAAGGACAATATGGAAAGATCAAGTATTCAAGTTGGAATTTCATCCAAGAAATTTTGTTCTTTGTCATAAATTATTTCTTCTCTTTTCCCAAGAATGTCAAGAAGGCTTTGCAAAGTATATTGTATTTGAGAAAAGATCCTCAACCTGCATTTGATTCCTTCCCTTTGAACATTCTGAATACCAAAGATTTGTATGCCTTTGATCTTGATCAAGACCCTTCTTCTGAATCTTGTGATGACCGTCTTCAAATTGATGAGCCTCAAGAGGCCAAGACTGATTCTACAGCTTCTGTACATACCCCTATACCTTGTAAAATTCCAGATTGATACAAGCCTCTGATTTTACCTCTTATATACCATGCTTTCCCTAAAATCATGATCTATATCTACCAATATTTGATGGAGAATGTGACAACGTCACTGCTGATAGACATGTATTGAATTTTGAGTCATTTCTTGACCTTTTTGAAGTTGATCAAGAAGATGTCAGTATAAGGCTTTTTTCTCTTTCTTTGCAAGGCAAAGTCAAGAGTTGGTTCAAAACCCTACCTGATGCGAGCATCTCATATTTCCAGCAGTTCGTCAAAGTTTTCCTCGACAGGTGGGTGGTAAGAAAAAACCCTTTCTTGATTATAGAAGAGTATAACCAGCTGAAAAGACTGCCAGGGGAGACAATAACACAATTTTCTGCCAGATTTAACCAAGTTTATTATTCGATGCCAGTTAATATAAGGCCTCCTCCTGGATCCGCTCTCTTGCACTACCTGGGTGCCTTGGATCTGGAAATGGAGTTTCAGCTGAGAGAAAGGAATCTTTCAACAATTGAAGAGATGCAGAATAGTGCACTAGATGTAGAGGCTCATCAGCTGATCCGAAGGGCAAAGCTGAAGGAAGAAGAGATGAAAAACATAGATCCGAAGGAATCAACATCTCTAGAGGTAAAGCTTGACATTTTGGTAAGTGCAGTGGAAGAGATGATGCAAAGGACCACCACAAGGAATGAGTATAATGTTCAAGCCCATGGCTTGCTGATTGAAGAAGAACAAGTTGTTGATCCAAAACATCTTCTTTCTTATCCCAGTTGTCATAGATCTGATAATGATTGTTTTATAGATCATCTTGGAGAAGAGAGATATATTGATATGACATGTATTCTTGATGATGTCTTTTATACTGATGATTTTCCTTAGTTTGATTAGTATGATGATGATTATTCTCCAAACGGAAGCTAATCTTGCAGACAAACTAGCAGCTAGTTTGTGGGAGGAGGAAGTTCATTTTCAGCAGCTTGAATACAATGTTCAGCCATCACATATCAGCTATGGAAATGATGAGGAAAGTGCAGCAAACTTTGAAGTAAGTGAAGGATCTTTGCCTTTTTGTTTTGCTTCGTTTCAATTCATCAGAGACAACATTCATGCAATCAGAATTCAATCATCGATAAGTCTTGATCTGGACCATCTTGAGAGAAATGAAAACCTTGTTCAAGATTTTTCATATCTAGAGTTGCAGCCCCCGAATGCCTTTGAATGTCAAGTTGCAGATGAAGACTTGGAAACTAGACTATATGATCAAATGAACAAGATGATTCCGTACCTTTTTGTTTTGAATCATTTCAGTTTTTGAAGGAAAATTTGCATAGTACATCTTCCGTAAAGGATGAGCAGCTTGTAGAGAATCATGTAATCTCAGCGGCAACAATAGAAAATGGGTTGCAGAAATCTTTTCAAGTTTTTCATGATCCAATAGCTGATGTGTTCGATGATGTCTGTAGTCAAAGTCCTTCTCCTATCTATGAGCTTGACAAAATTATTGATACAAACTTGATCCGACAGCCTATTTCTTTTTCATTTTTAGTAGGAGTCTTGTCACAAAGCTCAGATCAAAGTTTGCATTCATGGTATGAAGAGAAGAGAAGTAATTCATTGGATGAGCTAAGTCCCAGTGTGCATGAATTTAAATATCCTTATGCAGTGTTTTTGGAGGTGGATAGAGAATCCATAGTATTCAACGGATCTGTTCACAAGTTTTCATGGGAGTTGCCTTTCATTAGTTCTCTCTTGTTGTTCATAAGCAAGCACTTGTGAAGAATTCAAACAACAGTAGGAATACTTACTTTGTTGCATTGGTTGTTTCATTTCACTTGATGAGGTGATGAATGAAACTGTTAGAGTAGGTTTTGATGAATAAGCTCTACTTTGAGCATCATTTCCAGTTTGTCGGTTGTGTTTAAGTATCGAGTCAGTTTTCAGTTGAGTGACAGTCAGTTTGTGTCATCAAGTCGTTAGTTTTCAGTCATGCATTTCAGCTTGAGTTTTTGACTCCATTATCCAATGGATAAGACACTGGTCTGTTCTCCCAAAGATCTGTTGTTCTTGGCACCTACAAGGAGCTACCATCCCCATTGGAGCCAATGTTAGTGTCAGTCTTTGCAACCTTCCTCTAGTGATCAAGCATGCTCTTACAAAGTGATTTTAAGGTGTCAAGGTCAAATTTTGTCATTTCAGTGAGTTTTCAAGCAAAATTTGGTCACCAGGTATTAGGTCTAGGGTTTTCTTTTACTCCTATCAAAGTTGTCTAAATGTCGGTCCATGTCACTATTCAGCTAAGTGTACCATCATTCATATGGTTTTCATCATCATGTTAGGTTCCAATGGGTCATTTTACACCTTGTTCATGCTTCAGTTGCGCCTAGGTAGGGTTCATTTCCCTCTCCTAGGGTTTTGAAGGTAATTTCTCTTGGATGGTCAAATCATCAGCAAAACTTGTGTCCTGATGTTCATACACCTTCCCCTATCCTTAATGTACCTTATTAAACACTTCCCATCACTGATATCCCTCAAATTCCTCATTTTCGCACAAACCCTAGTTTCTTGCTACAACTTGACAATTTTCTAGGCTAGGCTTGTGTTTTGCCCTTTTGGACCCCTTCCCCTCACTTAATATTTGAAATTCCACTTTCCCCTGCCTCCCAACATCCCTCCCTACTTCCAAATATTTTCTCAAGAATTTAGAAGCCCCTTATCCCCTTCATTTCACTTCATTTCGACAAATCCCCTGTTCCACACATCGGGATAGGTTTTACTCCAATGATGTTTTTGAGCAAGAAAATATGAATTTGGGAAAACTGAGAGAGGTTTTTGTCCAAAATAGGCCAAGGAAGAAAAATGTCCTTCACTTTTTACACAGGTGTCATGGTTTTAGAGAAATTTCAAAAATACAGTTTCCTCAGGAGAATTGATGCACCTCTGAAGTGACCTTGGGAAAATCAAGATTTCTCCTAGCTTGGTTGGCCAAATGACTTGCTTGATGAGTCAAATGATAACTAGACACAAATATATTTCCAATGAGCTATCATGAGTTCAATTTTGGGTTGAAGAAGACCTTCAAAAGTTGACTGCAATAGCACTCTTCCTTAAGGCAGCCTCATTTTTCACATTTTGACCAGTCTTGGGAGATTTGACCTTTTATAGGGAAAATGAACTCCAAATTGAAAAATTCAAGTTGGGTTGGAAACTAGACTCAATAATATTTTCAACAAGCTATCCTGTGCCCAATGTGGACACAGGGAAGGCCTCCAAAATTTGTCTTCAAAAATGCGCTACGCATTGAGATGGCGCAGCGCATTGGACAACCCTCTGCAGTGTAAAAAATGAACTGGCACGACGCATTGAGATGGCACGGCACGTTGGGCTAAAAGCCCTGAAATCCATTCAAATATTCCTCCAAAGACTCTCAAATTGCTAAATTCTTCATTTCCCAAGTAATTTAACATCCCTCCATGACCAATGAATGAATTTCTCTTGGTGCTTATGGTGATTTAATGTATAAAAATTAAAACCCTACCTCCTTGCATTTTTTGTCAAAAAACAATTGCATAGGGTTTATGAGTTGTATTTATTTCTACTAATTTGACTCCTAGCCATTTATCACTCCCTCACTCCTTCATTCCCTCAATCATTTTCTCCCTCTCTTTACATTCTCATCTACCCATTCCACATTTCCCATATCCCTAATCAACTAACCCTAAATCCCTAATCCCACTATCCCAAACCCTAGTCAAATATCCACAAAACACTAACTTCCATCCCAAACCCTAAATATAATCTCCTAAACCCTATAGATATCATCAAAATCTCCCCTCACCAGTCCCACTCATCCATGGAGCTCATAAATATAAAGGCAAAACCAACAAGATGCCAAGAGGAGGAAAATTTAATTGGTCACACTTGAGAAAGAAATTCAAGCTGATAGTGAATCTTGGCTTGAGAGAAAAAACATGCACCTAGAAAGGATGCTATAGAAGGCCAACAATGAAAAAAATATGTTAAGGCACAAGGCCTACCATTACTCGGCGAGAAACAAGGTATGCAAAGCAAGAATCAGGATTTTGAAGGCCAAGTTGAAGAAGGCATCAAGGAGGCGAAAATAGCAAGATAGACTCCAGATCTTGGCCGAGGCTTCCTTGGCCCAACACAGCACTTAATGGAGGACACTCAATGGAAATTTCAAAAAATTTGGGACACTTTTTGCAATTTTGGAAGTTTTGCCTTAAAAAACAGGTTTTTCTGCCCGATGCGCCGCGCCACCTAGCGTTCACTTTTGATGGGGGACTCCTTTTGATGAAAACTTGGAATTTTTAGATTTTTCATGAAAAAATATGCATGTTCACCAATGGCCAAGAAATTTTGACAGGTTTTGAGCCCCCAAAAAGGTCAAAAACACCCTAAAAATGACCTTTCTGCCCCTTTTTTGACACACAGGAAGCAGTCTTGGGAGAACTCAGTTTTGGAGGGGCAAATGGAGGCCAAATTCAAAAATTCCACTTGTAAGAAAAATTAGACAGGAATACCGTTCCAGCAAGCCCACTTGGAGAAAATTTGGACACTGGGAAGGCCTCCAAAATCAGCTGCAAAAAGGCGCTATGCATAGGGAAATCAGCGTGGCGCATTGGAGGAATTTTGCTCATTTTTGGTCAAAAACTCTGTTTTTTGCCTAGTTTTTTCACAGTTTGACTTTTTTCCTTCTAATTGTCAAACTCATGATGCAATTTAATGTGGCATGATGGATTTTGATGTAATTATGCTAAATTTTCACTCATACAGGTAAATGCATCCATCAAAAAGTAGTTTGGAAGTGAATGAATCAGTTTCCTAGTTTTTAGAGGCAAGCTGTTCCACTGCCTACTTTTTAGTTTCCAGTTTAGATTTTGTTGGAACGGATCCTAATCTTATGATCTCGACCCCTAAAGGCTAGGATGAGTTGTTGGTTGCCTATATCTTGTAATTTTTTAGTCATTAGCATGGTTGGACTTTTGGGAAAGCTTAGAGCTTCATTGTATACTCATTTCAGCAACTTGGCTAAGGAATAGACCAGTGGTTTGCAACACTTTATGGGATTCACGTGGAATATTGCTTTGGTATTGTGTTTTCCTCTGTAATTGTAAGTCTACATGTGTTTTATGTATGCCATATCTCTCTTTATTTCATCTGAACTAAAACAAACAAGGATAAAAGGTAGAATACATTCAAAGTGCAGTGCTCTACCTAGGGTCTGTTTAGTTATCTATGTTTTCAGCTATTTGAATAGGATCCTTGAGTTTTTCATGCCCTCTCCAACTCCTCACCTGTCTAAAATCTCTCCATCTCACTTAATTTGAAGTACCAAATCACTTGCCTACCTTGCCCCATAGAGATCTCTGCAAAACTGAGCCTCATTCCTGGGCTCAAATCCGCCTTTCACATTTGAGCCAAAAAAACATCATTAAATTCAATCAAACACTTTTGTACACATACCTAGCCTAAAATCCTTCATTACATTAGTCATCTCAAGCTTTATTGCCCATCTTTTCCTGAGATTGACAAGGAGAGAGCCCTTTCCCGACCTGGTAGGGCTAGCTACCAGGTTAAGCTTGGTTTGATGTTACCCTAGATCCTACCTTTCTCAGCCTAAGGTAGATTTAGGCCCTAACAGAGGGCACACTATTGCATGCCAAAGGGATGAAGGAAAATTCTTCATGCCTTCTTGATGCGCTCATGCACATAAGAGAGGGAATAATTCTTCGTGGTGATGAAGTGCACTCTAGAGGAAAACTTGATCCAATAGGGCACAATTTTTGAGGTTGATCAGGCTTTGAGCTCAAGAAGTGTGCTCTACTTGTTTGAAGCTCAAGTTTTAACAACAAGATTTGATACTAAGATGAGGAAAATATATATGTACAAGGCTTTATAATTGTTGTCACATTCAAGGTGGAAGATAAAGTGTTTCAAAAATATGAAGAGTTTTATCATGTGACAACAAATTAACACTTGAAACATGAATATTCAACATAAAATCCAGCAAAAAACTAAAAAATAAAGGTTTTAAAACAAGAAAAGCAATGACTGTGAAATCATGAAATGCATGGAAACATTTGACATGCAAAACTTACATGTTGCACTGGGTGATGAAGAGACTTTTAATTCCTAGTTGTGCACCCAACTTAGATTTAATGATTATGCAACAAGAATGATTAACTGAGTTGATTTAAAGAATTTAACTTTCAAAATTAATTCATGCATGAGTGTCACTTATCATCGCATGAGAGTTTTAGTTAAATAAGTTGAGTGGGCTCCTATTTTCTAGAAGTGCACCCACATGCAACAAAATCACACATGCGTGCATTTAGAAATGACACATGTGTTTGTCATGAAGGAGTGAGCTCATGGAGGATAAAATTTTTCATCCTAAAGGAGTGCGCACTTCTTTGACCCAAAAGAGTGTGCTCAAGTTGAGCGTATGTGGTCATCAACTTGCAGTGTGATTTTTCTCTTTTGAGTGTTTTTCTTTCTTTTGTTTTCTTTTTCATTCTTTTGAGTGTTTTTTGTGTATGTGCATGGTGATAAGACAAGTTTATAAGTCAATAAATATATGAGTTCACCTAAAAATTGACTAACTAACTCAAGTGTTTCTAATTGTTAACTGATGATGCTTAATAAATATTGACTTAGGAGGATAAAACACTAGGAGAAAACATACAGATAACAGATCAAACAACATGACGAATCAAGGGGGCTTGAAATGACAGTTATTATAGGCTCCAAAAATGACATAGGAGAAAACTTTTGGAGGGTCATTGTCGTAGTGACAACACTGGGGACACACTGGGAGAACCCAAACTTTTTTTAAATGGTTTCATTGTAAGCGTAGAGCCTCATTTCTTCAGGAAGTGATTTAGTTGCTGGGTACCTTACCTCTCCACTCTTACCTAGTTAAAGATATAGTCTTCCCTAGTTCCATTACACTGAAAAACACAATATATAACGAGTCATATCATTATCCTGTCAATGTAAGTAATGGTAATATAGTATGGTGAAACAAAACAATTAGATTGTATGTTTTACATCTCTGGCATTACTCCACTACCAGCAGGGCTAGAAAATACCTCAATGGATTCATTTCCACAACACATGTTGATTCGCTATCAATGATCCTCAACAGTACCCTAGTGAAGTCGCTTGTTTCACCTCCATGCGCAGGAAGACTTTCTCTTCTTTCACCCTTTATATTTTCTTTTATTTTCATAGGACTGTGTATACGAACTCATTATTTTTTGCAGGTGGAAGAGGGATATTGACTAATTAAGAGCAAAGGAGGTTGTTCCTTTAGAGGCGGGTTTTTAGGCCTCTCACTCTTTGTTCGCTAAAAAATTTCCCCTTATTTTACTCTTCACAGATACATAAGAAATAACATGTTATTCATAATAGGATCGACCATAGGATTAAGAATCCTAAATAGATGTAGCCTTCATGGTTTACTTACAGCTTCCCAATTGAAGGATCATATTTTCCATCAAAAAATCGACTCAAAAGTGATAAACCAAGTCAAGGAAGAGGGTAACAAATAATCTAAGGGTTGCACATTACTACAACTTTCAATTCACAAAATATTAGCCACATCATCTCAAATATCAAAGCCTACTTTATTCAAAGACAATGAAAACCAAAATATTAAAATAGAAATATGAATGATGAAGATACACAACAAGAATGCAATGCATCTAACTGCATGCAATCTATCCTACCCTCACCTAAATAAAAGGGGGCCAAGTCATGTAAAGTGAAATTTCCAATGCAACCATAGAAGTTTCTCCTAACCATTAGAACATAAGATATGAGCATGAAGAATATAAAAAAATACAATGCAATGAACAATAGAAATCATGAAACATTTTCACTGACAAATGAAAAAAGTAAGTACAGCCACAATGGTGTATTACACTCAACTTCTCTACCACACAATAGATTCCACAACAAGAAAAATCAATAGGCATGTTACCATACAAGACTTGACAAAGAGCATGTAGATGCAGGCCATGAGAAATGTGTCCTGACTAAAAATAATCTTCTAATGAGTCTACAATGGTATCATGGAAATAAAATTTTGGGAAAGATAAACAAGAAAGACTGAAAAAGGACAGATGTGTGTCATAAGCATGGTTACCAAGTTGACCACGCTCCAAGTTGTCCTGCACATGAGATTATTTGATGGATGACGAAAAAGATTCGTTAATATTACAAGTCAGATATTTTTTTGAGATGGGATGTAGCAATGAAAGTTCAATGATTAAAATAAATTTCCTCCCCTGGGGGTTGAAGAATTTCATGTGGATAAAATAAGCATCCCTCAGGAGGGCATCATCATCCTATATGATGACATGAATGATAAAATTATGCAAATAGTTATAAATGACTAAAATCACAAATATTCTCATGGTGACAAGAACCTGACATAACCATCAACATGGACTGAAGTGTCCTACTCACCTGACTTAACCTTGATTCCTGACAATATTTATAACTAATCTGGGAAAACATAGTTGGGTGCTTATCAAAATGAGATTCATTATTCAAATCATGAGATTCAACAAAAGATAAAATTTCTAGATTACTGCAGAACTCTTCAATGATAAGCATGTCATTATCTTGGTCAAAATGAGTTGTACCTTAAATAAAGTGGTCGATAATCACCTCAAACTCCATTTGAAATTGTTGCAAATTCAAATCTTCATGTAAGAACAAATATTCATCCATATTACTTGAAAAATCATCACCGTATAATTCAGAGAGAAAAAATGATCAGTGGCATGATCATCCAAGGGTTCAACTTGATTAATGAGGAAAGGATCGACTAGACAAATATCAATATTACTAGGTAGATGAATGACAATATCAGATGAATCACCATTGGGGGTGAAAGAAAAATAATTTCTTCATTAGAAAATTGAGCTTTCTATTTAATGGTTGGTTGAGGTTTGAAACATAGATAATTAAAAGGAGGAGGACATGGAACAAAAGGCATGTCCGGTTCTTCCTCATGATGCTGAAATTATTTTCTATCGAGAGGACATGAGGAATAAGATTCAAAATATTTGTTGGACATCCAGATTAAGAAAGGAAATTTCTCAACTAAGAATTGTTAATCCACATCCTCATTTCGGAACTCATAAGAAAGATGAAGGAATCAATTAGTGAAATGTTCAAGGGATTTATTTTGTTCCATTATTAATTGACCAAGTTCATTAAGAAAATATCCATATTCGTACTTGTAAAAGATGCAACAAAGCTTGTTAACAAAACTCTTGAAAGATGTGACAGAAGCGATGTGTAGAGAGTAGCACTTCTTAGTTGACTGAGTTCATTAAGAACATATTCAAATTGTTACTTGTCAAAGGCACGATGAAACTCATTAACCAAATTCTTGAAAGATGTGATAGAAGCGACAGGTAGAGAATAGCACCATCGCTTCGCATGACCATCCAATGTAAGGTAAACAACCGCATGAGGATTTCCTCATAATAAACACTACTTGAAAAGAAAAATTGAACGAATTCAATCAAGTAGTAAAGGATGATAGCTTGTGATCGAATTTAAGATATGACAAGTTATCTAAAAAGCATACAAGAATTGAAATATTTAAAGCTTCAGAAAAACACATCGGAATTATGATATAGTGTGAATTCATTAAAGGTAGGAGATTCAAAAAAACTTCACAGGCTCATTTTGTCATCTACCCTCCTTTTAGCACAAAAGATGTTGACGGTGTTGGATGCTGCCAACATTGTAAGGGGATCTCCCTGATGTGAAGTCCCAATTACACCTCACACTGTTTGGTATAGGAGTCCCATTCTATCATATAGTCCAACCACCATTGGATTGATCTTCCAGGATATGCCTTGGTTATTATCAAACGCAAGAGAATGCAACACATGTTTGGGGCAACAAGAATGTAAGCTCTGTGAGACACCGAATGTAAGGTGCACAAGGGAGGCTTCACAGCTAGTGAGGGAAATGAGGCACCAATTAGAAAATCAATAGTACTATCCTAAAGGAGGATACATCTATAAAGAGAAATAATTTTTGGGTACTTGCAGATTAGTCCACATAATAAACAATAATCATTAAAGCATAAAAAAATTCATTCAGTAATAGTCATAGCTAAGCAACGAATTAGCTCATTAACTTAGTATGTAAATAAAAAAACATATATTGGCATAGACATACCCAGAATAGTCCAACTATATCTACGATACATGTATGAAGGAATCTTAGCTCATTGAGCTTCTAATTATAAGTGTAAGATCCCAAATACATTTTTACATAAATGAAACACTATATCCAATAGTGGAAGATGAACCCACAACTTGCTTCTACAAATAATGATCTATCTCCCATGTGTTACAAGAGAAGCCAAGACAAGACTTCTAGAATCTAAATCCTTCCAAAAGCCTTTATTCTTGAGTTATGAGGAGTTATTTATAAAAATTGAAAATGGACTTTGAGCTTCCTCATGACTCTTTGACTTCTATGATTGTTCATATTCTATACGTGATTCATCACATTCCAATGTGTGGATTTTTATATTCCACATGTGTCCCTTGAACTTCATTACATAACATTTATTACATAAGACACTTTACAAATGAGATAGTGGCCTAATAAGGAAAAACTGACAATGGGACAAAGACTCATCAAATAGATAAATCATTTTCTTCCTTATGGAGTTCACTTGTAATGTAAGTGTGCCATGCTCTAAACTCCTTTAGGATGGCTTCGATCCGAATTGGAAAGTCCCCTTTGTAGCACATATTCACGTAGAGTGCCTCAATTAGTATATTCGTAGAGAATAAATGTACATTATTCCACATCCATGAGATGTTCATGTGAACTTTGACTCGTGCAAAGGCGTACTACAAAATAATGTATTTGGTTACCTCCAAGCCTTCTTGTTCTGTTGCATGCTAGATTTGTTCAATATATTCTCTAATCTCCTAGAAGATGACTTCATTGCCTTTGATTTCTTTAATTGATCTGATGGTGGACATCCCATATTTATTTATTAGAGACTCAAACTCAATATAAAGTTGATTATATGCATCTATAGTACTAACCGACTGTGCTCTAAGATGCAAATAGTTCTATAGGTTGATTCTAAATTGAACTCTATCTATTTCTACGAAAGTTTTAGCCTTCTTTTCCAAATGTTGAGGAGCATCTGGATATTTGGAATTCCACTCCTGCATATGAGAAACTACTATATTTTCTATCTTTAGGAGTTTCACCACTTCTTGTGCCTTATTTTGAATTCTAATGAGACGAGCCATAACCTACTATATAAGTATTATGTCATCATATAGTCACACCATGGTGTTCTACATTAGCCCCAACTCTTCTTGCATGGTTGATTGTCATTCCATGGTGTTAAATTTCTATGATGACAGTGGCTAATTCTCTACCGCAATATGTTTCACCTATTTCTTCAATGTATCAAGTTTTCTTCTCAGCCTGGAATTCTCATTCAATAAGTACTTAGATTTATCCTTTTTTATTGTAGCGATTGCAACATTTGATGCCATGACTACCCTCGGATTCCTTCTATTGTTGGCAGTTACCACCTTCTCTATAGGCACTGAGACTGGATTCTAAGTATCCTTTGATAAATATTTATGCCTTTTTTTCATGATCCTATTCTTCAGTTGATCAAATGTTACACTTCATACATCCATGACCCTATCTGGTAGTGGAGGTGTGATCCCCATCTCTCCAAATGGAAGATTACCACTTGTGAGAGGATGTTATCCTAGAGTATCTAGTTCTTCCTCCATTGGCTATATGGTATCTTCTTCCACTAATTGTTCTTCTTCCATCTCTTGATTCAACTATTCTCCTTCCAACCTTTTTTTTTGCTTCCTCCTCATAGCATTGCCTCTATTTTTCTTCTCCTATCCTCCTCTTCTCTTATTCTTCTTCTTATTTCTTCTCCAATAACTCATCCTATTGACTCTTCTTCTCTTCTTCTTCTAATTCTCTCATTTCCTTCTCTTCTTAAAGGCTCTTGAGTTTAAAGGATTGGATTTCCATTTCTTGATGCTCTTACCTCTCGATGAATACCTTATACTTTTCTTGGGAGCAAATTTCTTTGCTTGAGGTGTTAACTCCTCCTCCTCCTACACTTGCAAGTCTTGATTTGGTGGATCCTGGGGTGAAATGGTCTCCATTATTGGATGCATCTTCATGTTTCCATTGTTGTAGTTATTATAAAATTATGTTTTGTTGTGGACATCGATGAGTATCCTATATTGTGACTGATCCTTTGACAATGTTTCCTGACAATTCACCTAGGATCATACCCATGGAAATCTTTAGTATAAAAATGTAGGTGGTCCAGATATTTTATCTATGTTGTTGTCACCTTATGGCTCTTTAACTCATATAGTCTAATCCTCAATGGAAATATATGCCAAGGGGATTTCTTCCTCCCATGAAGAATTCCTGACAATCCCTTGTCCAACTAATTTGCAACTTCTTGCATGACCATTGTTGTAACTTACTTTTACCCTTGTAATATTTTGTATTTTCCCCTTTATTTTCAATATATATATATATATATATATATATATATATATATAGAGAGAGAGAGAGAGAGAGAGAGAGAGAGAGAGAGAGAGAGAGAGAGAGAGAGAGAGAGAGAGAAAAAAATAAAAAAATAATGAGATGAAAATAAAAGAGAAATAATAAAAAAATCAAAAGAAAGAAAGAATAAGAAAGGGATAAAAAATAAAATAGTAAAATAATATCCCTAGAATTGTGTGCGCATTCAAATGTCACATCATTTTTATTTTATTATTTTATTTTAAATAATCCTTGTCATCTTAAACGAATTATTTATATGTAATAAATTGATTTGATTGATTTTTTTAATAGCATAAAGATTGTTTACATTTGAATGGATGAGATTGAGCCCACCTAGATCAACAGTCCCCGATCATTCGCAGGACCCCCCGAATTGTCGATAGTTAATAGGGGGGGGGGGGTGTCTGAAAAGCGATTTGCCTAATCCTGCCTTCAGTTATGTGACAGCGCTGCATCCATTGTAGTAACCCCCTAGAAAAAACTATAAACAACACACCCCCCCCCCCCCCCCCCCACAAACCACCATTCCGCCATTCATCCCTCCGCTATTCCTCCCACTAGTTTCTCTTATTTCCAAAACCCCCACTACATTTTACCATTGCCATATCCCCAATAAATCATCAGATAGTCATGATGTATTTAATTCCCCACCAACATTTGAAACATTCAATTCTCCCACGCCATTTACTGTTACCCATTTTTTCCCATTATCAACACTTGATTAAAATCCTATCCCTTTGCAAAATAAATTCTTTGTTCTTTTTTCCTTACAGTCAAGATTTCGAGCTCGAATATATAAGTGAATGCCAACAATTTTCTAGCTTATGATCATCCTATTTCCAGGTAACTATTCTACTAATCCCCAACAATTTCATTTTCCTTAATGGCTTCTCATAAAGGAAAATCCAAAGTATTTATTGACAGTCCAATGCTTCCTTCTATAATAAATTTAGATGAATTACCTTTAGTTGACACTCAATTTAAAATTGTAAAGACCAATTTCGATTTTGACCTTTATGAAATGTACAATTGGGCCTTTCAAAAATATGAGGATGCTAATGTTGAATTTTCATTCTGGGAATCTCTATTACCTCAATTTGTCTTCCCTCAAACCTACCATTTTCCAGATTTCATTGCCTCGTGTGAAGCTTTCTATTTCCCAATTCAGAGAGTTATCATTGCTCAAAACAATGAAACTTTATTTTATGTAACTCTTGATTTAATTTTCCAATCCCTTAAATTGAATTCTCAAGAATCCTTACATATTTTTCTATTGATGCATTAATGGAGATTTACCAAAAACATGCCTTTTCTGAAAGAGCTCTTATTTTTTAATCTTTTATGCCTAAGAATTTTGAATTACCCAGGAACAATCCTCCCTATTCTGCTTCCATGTTCCCTGACATGTCCAGGTAGGTCATTTCCTTAGTTTCTTGTATATTAGGATACTCCGGTGACCAATGGGTCGATGAAGTAATTTTAGGATTTTTATCAGTATTTTCCTCTGGTAAAAAGCCTTCAGTTATGTTTAGTTACAATTAGTTCCTTTCAGACATTATTCATGAGCAATTTTTGAAGTTCAGTGTTGAAGTCTCTTTCAAGCATTAATCAGTTTTAATCTAGTTGTTCCTATATAATCAATCATAAATATTAAAGTTTTATTTGCGGAAGTTGGATAGTACAGGCAGCCCACAGTCAGTTATTCACTGTACTTCACTAATGAGAAAGACTTTTGAAGAATTCTCCTTTAGTAATTTTGTCAATCAATTCTTGTATGTTGCAAATTGTTTATTAAATAGTGATATTGTTCCTAGGATTTCTACTGAAATTAAAAGAATTTTACACCTTAGTGAATAGTTAAAGTTTGGAGACTAGTATTTATACCAAAAATTAGGATTTGTGGATGTGAGCTACAACCATTCAAGTTGCCTATCTTCCACCCAATGATAATTTTCGCTCTTGAATATATTAAACAAATTATTAATGTAGATGATGTTCATTTTGTTTCTAGAAAACAAAATTCTCAATTTAAATTGAAAGCACATGTTGACCCATTCATAACCAACACAAGAGTTGCAGAGAGAGAGGTAGATAATTTATTGAAACAAATGAAGTTCAAGTTGAGTTTCAGTTGGTATTATGACCCACTGGGGATTATATCATCAGTTAAGTTGCAAATAAATCAACACATTATGTTCATGTGGCTAAACCAAATATTGAGAAATTTTCCAATAAAGAAGAATGGGAGGAAAAAGATTTACTACAAGTCAAGAAAGCAATATCTAGTCAGACAATGTTAGAGACTCCAAAGACCACAGAGAAAGAGTTAAAAAGGCCAAGGGAAACTCAGTCACCATCAAGATAATATTTGCAACAAACAACTTTCAAGGTCATGAAGAAAGGAAAGATAACAACTAGTGAGGAAGAAGAATCCTCAGAAGTTCAGACTTCTGAAGGACCTTGTACAATTTTTCTCACAGGAGAATCACCATTTTCAATGTAGTATATTGAAGAAATGAGAATAGCTTCTCCTTCTCCTTCTTCCCCTTATTCAAGAAAACAAAGTATTTTTTCAATTTTTCTAGAAATAGAAAAGAAGAATGAAGCATTGAAGACTTCCACATATGCAGAATTTTGGGAACAATCTTCTACAATGCAGACTAGACTACTTTCAGGGTTAGGAAATTAAGTCTTGAATCACTACATATGTTTTCTTTTGATTCATTAATGGATATTTACTAAAAGCTTTCCTTTTCTGAAAGAACTCTTATTTTTTAATATTTTATGCCTAAGAATTTTGAATTACCCAGGACCAATCCTCCCTATTCTGCTTCCATGTTCCCTGAGATGTCTAGGTAGGTCATTTTATCCCATAGATTAGATTGATCTACATAAATAAGAAGGGGATATGATTTATACATCTTTGAAAAGTTCTTCCATGATAGCTTCTAAGCTGCAAGCATCATTAAACAATATTCATTCTCAATTAAAGCTAGAAAAAAATTCTTCTCTAGTTAGGAATACCATAATTAAGGGACTTGGATGTGGTTTTGAAATTAGAACTAGATCCAAAATATGTAAAAGATGTAGAAGAGATAGTGAAAAATAAGAATGATAATATTCAAGCGTTAAGGAAACGTTTTAAGCTTCCAACAAGTGAACATATGCATAACCAAGAAGTTAGCTAGTTAAAGAATGAGAAAGAGAACATGCTTCGAATGATTGTTGAGCAGAACATACAAAATTAAAATAGAGCTACAACTCAGCACTAGAGTAACAACTTCTACAATAGGAACTACAGCAACAGGAACATATACAACAATAATGTCCACAGCAAAGACAAAGCCCATTGGTAAAAACTCAGTACATAAATTGTCAAAAGCCATGGGAGATCTATCTTTGAAGGATATGGAAATTGAGAATCTTAGAGTGAAACTTTAGAACATTAAAGACAATAAAATTAAAACTAATAATTCATATCTGGCCGAAATACAGAAAAATTTCAAATTTACTAAGCAATTAGAAATATATGAAAATGAATCATTGATTGCACATACTTTATCTCAATCCAAAGAGAAAATCTATATTGATATTAATGTATGTTTGACTGAATTATGGCCATCAATTGAAATTATTTTTGAGCAAGAAGATTATTGCATAGGTAAAAGGTAGCAGTAACAATGATTAAAGAAGATCTAGATCATAAACCAGGAGAACCTACTAGGATAATAAAAGTCATACATTGCAAAACAAAGGAAGAACTTGAAGAATTTGGAATTGAAGATAGGAATGATGTAGCCCTAGAGGCAAGAAAAAATTTAACAAAAATAAATCTAATGTTACAGCTGTAGAATAATTACCAAAACATAGAAGTGCAGATCAAGAAATTCCATAGAAAGTTTAATTCTTTGCGCCAAAAGGGACTCCCATATTTGCGAGATTCTTGTGGCCAATCGATCCCACTAGAAAATTATTAGCACAAGTTACATGAGATAGAAGCAGATAAAACTAAATTTTCCAAAGTCAAAGGGATAATCATTAGCAAAGATTTCATGGAGGGCCTAGAATATTATTTGTTTATTAAACATGAAATTCAGGATTTATTATTAACCAAGCCTACTTTTGAAAAGTATAAACAAGTTGATGACTCATATAAGAAGTTAACCAAATTTTATATCACAGAAGATAAAAGACGAGATAAATTACTTTATCTCATCGAAGAGAATAGAACAAAAATTTTAGTGACTAGAAGATAGAAAAAAATAAGGAGAAAGAAGAATTTCAGGGGAAGAAAATAGAAAATTCAATTTCAAGTAGCAGTCATCAAACAACAACCTCAAAATGTATGTTGAGTGTTCAAATCAATTTAGAATAGCTATTTTTCTGTTCTATTTTTGGAAATATCCAAATCAATTTTGGATAACATTTCAGTTTCTAATAAATATTATTTTGAGATTTAGATATTTTAAGTTAGACTCTATAAATATTTTGTAAGTCGAATAACACAGGTTTGAACCCTTATGATGAACCCGTGACATGATTGTAGTGTTCTAAGTTATTTCTAAAGATAATTGAAGGATTCTGGATTCATTTTGAATAACTTGTGTTATCTATGTGAGTTTGCCTTGTTATTTAATTATGTTTTCCATATTTGTTTTTTCATGTGTTCAAGGTAATGTGGGCATTTGGTTAAGGCTATATTGAATGTCAATCTCCCTGAAATACCCTACAAATTTATAATTATTAAAAGAGATTACTTAAATGAACAATTTGTCTTAGTTAATTCTTCTAAATCTTTTAATTGTTGCCTTCTGTCATCTCTTGGATATGTATTTCTTGGATGTCAAAAGATTCTACACACATCTATTGTATATGATAAATTAGATATTCAATATGAATGTTAAACAATTATATACCTTCTTAATTTATGTTTTTCAAATCAATGTAAAGATTATTTCGGTTAGGAATGAAAATCAACCCTTTAGTTTTCTCAGAAATACTTAGAATTTGCAAATGTTAAAAGGTTTAATACATTGGTCATCCAGTTAAATCAAAACCTTACTTAGATGCTCTGGCATAGTTCCCGGGCCTAGAACTTTCTACAAAGATACAATAACAACCTTGTTGGTCAGATATGGCAGCATAACATGAGGGGATATATGACAACCAAATCACCTAATGTATGTACTCTTGGGAGCTACAAACCAGTCTAAAATATCTCAAAGTGACTCCTTTACTTGATTAGTCATTCAAGGAGGATTGATCTCAAATATAATGTGAAATATAACGGCAAATATGTGTTCATCCAATTATTCATATACGCCTCTAAAGCTTGCTTCTCATAACAATCTGTAGTGAAAGTAAACTAGTAACGTTTCCTTAAGGGTCAAGTTCCAGTTCATTCCCAAGAACACATACTGTGTGTAGATTCCATCTAAGAGAAATGCAAACATATAGAATTCTCATGCCTAGTTTACCCATAAATATGCCTTAGCCTACCCCATCTGATGTTGCAACTCAAATGACAGTATATTAACTCAATTGAAATTTCTCCCTTGGGTCACCACTATATTGAGCGTGTATATCCAATTCTCTTTGAACACCTTAGCATTCTTACACCCATACAACTAACAATACGTGGTTGTTAAGTACTAATATACATATTTGAGGATCATTGTTATATAAGCTATGAATAGGTGATGGAAAAAATTGGTAGTATCTTAACACCATGATTTTATAACATCACCTGTATCGAGGGTATCCCGTCTCATGTAGAAGTTGTAATTTGCATATTCATTGGGTTTGAGCATCTTATAATATGTCTGCATGTCTTCACCAAATAAGTGTTGAGTTGGTTGCAATTCTCACTACGTATCGTAAGGTGAGAGTAATATGTATGTGTGATGATACATCCAATCCCTTATGCACATGGCATGACTTAGAATTCGCATGTGATCTTGTGCATCATATACATCTTGATTTTGATGTATGCATGCAGATCTTCTAGGTCCTCGACAAACCTTTCCTTCATGAATGTGTTGTTAATATTGCTCCATGTGACCAAAGCATCTTTATCAATAAAGCACTGTGTATCTGCATATATGGGAATATATGGCTTTCTAAATTATAAAAGTCCATTAGTGCTTGCATATGAAGGTTCTTTGGAAGTTACTTTGCGAAGCGGCATGGATCCAATAGATAACAACAAGGTGGTAGTACTTATTGCATGAATACTTGTCTAGGGAAACACACTCATAGTGACAATATTAGCTTAAAAAAACCTACTTATGCAGTAATACTTGTAAATCACATACAAAGAGCCATCACACATGATATAACATGAAAAACTGTGCACAACATCACAAAACAACTTACATGCATGAGAAGAATGAGCATGAAAACTAGGAGGGCACACTTTAAAAGCACAAAGGGGTATGTAGGGTCATTCATGGCTTTTGTAGTGTGATCATGCACTCAAGAAAGTTAAAAAAATTATCTAGGGTGCATTAGTGAACCCCAAAGGGTTGAAGGGATGGAATGATGGGCCATCAGGTCATCCCTATGTGCCCATGCACTCAAGGAGACAGGAAGGGTGCACTATCACACTCAGAAGGGATGAAGGAATGGGTTGAAAATTCTTCATGCCTTAAATGCACCCATGTGCTCAAGGAAAAGGAGGGAACAATATCTCATACCAGAGGGATAAAGGAAAATGCTTCATGTCTTCATCATGTGCTCATGCGCTCAAGAGAGGGCGTAGTTCTTCATGGTGAAGAAGTGCACTCTAGAGGGAAAATCGATCAAACATGGCACAATTTTCAAGGTTGATCAAGCTTCGAGCTCAAGAAGTGCACTCTACCTATTGGAAGATCATAAACAAGTTTGAACAACAAGATTTGATGCCAATATTAGGTAAATATATATTTGTAAGGCTTTATAGGTGATGTCACATTGAAGGTGGAAGATAAAGGGTTTCAATAATGTGAAGAGTTTTCACATTTGATAACATATTAACACTTGAAACATGAAGATTCAGCATAAACGAGTGAAAAAAAAATTGAAAAACAAAGGATCGATAGCACGGAAAGCAAGATTTGGCAGTGAAATCATGAAATGCAATGGAAAAATTTGACTCTTGATTCCCAGTTGTGCGCTCAACTCAGATGGAATGATTATGCAAGAAGAATGATTAACTGAGTTGATTTAAATAATTTTACATGCAAAATTAATTCATGCATGAACAACACTTGTCATCACATGAGAGGGTTAGTTATAGAATTTAAGTGGGTTCCTATTTTCTAGGAGTGCAGCCACATGCAACAAGATGGCACATGCATGCATCTAAAAAGGGCACATGTCTTTGTCACAAAGGAGTGTGCTCATGCAAGATGCACTTTTTCAACTAGAAGGAGTGCGCTCAAGGAGGGCACACTTGTTTGACCTGAAGGAGTGCGCTCTAGATGAGTGCATGTCTTCACTAACTTGGAGTGTGATTTTTCTTGGTTTTTTTTTTCTTTTTCATACTTTTGAGTGTTTTTTGAGTGTGTGCATGGCGATAAGGCAAGTTTATAAGTAAATAAATATCATGAGTTCACCTAAGCATGGACTAACTAACTCAAGTGATTCTAATGGTTAAGTGACGATGCTTAAGAAACATTGACTTAGGAGGATGCAACACTAGGAGAAAACATATAGATAAAAAATCAAACAACGTGATGACTCAAGGGGGCTTGAAACAAAAATTATTGTAAGCTCCAAAATTGACATAGGAAAAAAATTTGGAGGGTCATTTTCCCAGTCACAACAAAACGAAAGAGACCTGAGAATAATAGAGCTAAGGTGGATAAAACATACCTACCAAACAAGATGCCCATGATGTTGGACTTCCTAGCCACTAAAGTAAACACGAGCCTAAAAGCAACTGCTTCCCTACACAAATTATGAGACATTTTCAATCCCATGAGATGATATTGCAGGAATTTACATTGCCATTATAATGTGAGAGCCAATTAATAAATAAATTATCACTAAGAGAAGTGAACCCTGCAATTTTTCTTGCATAAGCATGCACAAAACACCCTTAAGAGCAACTGAGTAGGAGGATCTATTGTAAATGTAATTGAGCACAACTATGAAGGAGTAATAATATGCAAGTTGTGTGTTGCATTAGATCGAGGTTGACTATTCCATCCATGCATATTTAATGGGATGGGTTCCAATACATGGGATGTGCTCGCTCCTAGAGCCATGACACCTAAAATAATATGCCCCTCCATTTGTATATAAAATACAAATTTTTCCTTTATAATGCTACCAGGATTGTAATGCAGTGATCTTGACATATTAGGTCTTTGTATATTCATTAAGCCTAAGGAATATTTCTCCATCCCATGGAGTCATTTATTTTCATCTGGCCCACTTTTAGGAAGCAGACCAGAGTAGCCTATTGATCAGCTTCTAAATTTTTTCCTCAAGGATATGAAACAAAGACTTCAAATACATTGTTCTAGAGCATATTCAATTCTTTGGAGAAGAATTCTAAAGTGGTTATCTCTATGAGACTCAACCTTTGTACAGATGTTGGATGGTGATCAGAGAGTCTCTCAAGATTAAAATCTCAGATATTTTTCATATATTTGGCTTATATCAGTCCTAGCAAGAGGCCATACATTTCCACTTGATTATTGGTCTTATTTCCAAGCCCCTAAGAGTACTTAATGGCTACTTTCCGTTTGGGATTAATTATAACCCCTCATCTTCCTACACCCGTGCAAATATTATTTCAATTTTACTGCACCGAGAGGCATTCTGCAACACAATATATGAGAGATGTGTGTAATTTAAGTAGGTAATGTTATGTAAGTTTGTCAACATTTATTAAAAGTCAGGAAAAATAAATATTGGAAAAAAACAAAACAAAATTAAGTGTCAACTTCATATTAAAATTAAAAAATATATGAATGTAAAATATAATACAAAAGCTAAAATGAAAAATATATAATGGAAATATAATGTAAAATGTAATGCAAAATGTAAAAATTAAAATCCATCTATATTAAAATAATTATTTTGTAAACATACTTAAATTTAATTAATAAGCACATAAAAAATTAATGCTTACAATAAACCTATAATATAGCAAGATTTTTAACCATGCGTATTCACTCTCATTTTATTGTGGATGTTATTAACTTGTAAATATGATTTGTTACAATATCATGGGCCAATATCATGGCTTATCAATACTAGATGCCCAATAACCATATTTAAATTTAATTAATAATCACATAAAAACTTAATACTTACAATAAATCACAATATAACAATATTGTTAACCACAAATATTTACCTCCACTTTACCATGGATATTATTGACTTGTAAATAGGATTTGTTACAATACCATGGGCCAATATCATGTCTTATCAATATGAGATACCCAAAAACCATAACTCATTTCACAATCAAAATAATTTAATTTTATAACATATGTTTAATTAAATCTAAAAGAAAAAAGGTTATAACTACTTTTTAGGTATATTTAAACCCTCTATCCATGCCAGGAGAGAGAGAGGAGAGAGGAAGGGAGGGAGAGATGGATTTGAAAGGGCGGGGGGGGGCGGGGGGCGAGGGGGAGGGGTGGTAGAGGGAGCGAAGAACAAAGACATAAAGAGATAGATTTGGGGAGAGAAAGGGAGTGACAAGGGAGATATGGAGAGAGAGTGAGGGAGAGAGGAGAGAATGGAAGAGAGAGATAAGGAGAGGAGAGGGAGAGGGAGAGAAGTGGAAGAGAGAGAGAGAGAGATGGGGGGATACAAAGGGAGGTGGGAAAAAGAGGGAGATAGAAGTCTTGAGAGAGGGTGAAGAGCAAGAGGGAAGAGAGAGAGGTTACCTTTATTTGTAAAGTATATATAATTTATTTGAGCATTAAGCAGTCCAAGCCTCAACTGAAGTGACATGATTACCGCTAGCAAGGGTTGTATATAGACTACATGGACACATCACGTAAACTTTGCACACATGTATAGAGGATATACATGTGGAAAATTAGGTTTATGATGCTAGTTAATCATGTGCAAAGTGTACAATAGTGTATATTATGAATGGTTTAGTGGTAAAATATAAAAGACTTGAAAGTTGGAATGATTTAGCATGCTTATCCATTTTCAATGTATTTATGTATTTATGGTAAAACTAAAAACTAGAAATCTTATTTGTTCATATAAACCAACTTAGATCCATCTTAACTCTGTATCTACCAAGCGTCCAGAGGGATCAAATTTATTGAGGTGAAAACCTCTTTTAGAGTGCAAAAATATTTTATTCATCCTTGTAGATCCCGATTTAAGATGGATCTAGGCTCGTAGATAAAAATGATAATAGTTGTTTTAAATTTTTGAATGGTTATAGTTATAACTAGTGTAGTCATATAAATTAGATGGATGGTAGATGTCAATAGATATCAATCTATGATAAGAATCAAATAACTTATTTCATGCTACATCTCATATTGCCAAGACTAAACAATCATAAACATTAATTATTATTATTATTATTATTATTATTATTATTATTATTATTAATAAAAAGAATTAATACATGTTTTAAAAAACATGTAATGAGATTTTTAAACCATGGAGATGGGCCCTCAGCTAACCACGGAGATTCTTGACCTGTAAAGATATTTTATTTTAATGTCATGGATCAATGGCATGGATTATCAATACAACATGACCAAAAAACTATAGCTCATTTCATATGACACTTGTTCATATAACATTTTCTTTTAATTAATCAATTTAATTAAAAGGGTAGAAAAGTATAACTACTTTTGAGATAATCTAAACCTTTAATTTGTGAGTACTAATAACAATATCTCTAACATATAAATTAAATGGCTTGTAAATGTAATAAGCATCAACCCATAATAAGTATCAAAACACTTTGTGTGTGTGTGTGTGTGTATATATATATATATATATATATATATATATATATATATATATATATATATATATATATATATATATATATAATAGCTAAATTATAATGTTATTTTAAATTACTATTATTATTAAATAATAAAAAGAATGATTTATAATAAGTTAAACATATATACATTAAAAAGGAAAAGAACAAGATTATTAACCATGCAACACTTCGTGGCGTGTGACTCGGATTTTGGCTCTAGTTCGTAGCCTCACACTCAAGCTGTCATTAACTCACTAGTATAAGAAATACCTCAAGGCAACTCTAATGCTATCTCTCCAATTATTGACTTAGACTAGTAGTCCTACACTTGGTCTATTTTGGTTTATGTTTTATTTATTTCTACTATGTAGTCCTCGTAACTTCTATGGCATATTAGATTATAGGTGCATTATGGCCAGTCTATTAGTTTTCAAGTTACCACACAATCTTTTGGGACAAGATTGCTATACAAAAAAAACCATGCAAATTTAACCTCACATTATAATCAAGATTATTATTTTATAAATAGGTTTTGTTCTAATAGCATAGGCCAATATTATGGTTTATCAATAACAAAATTCTAAGAAACCATAACTCATGATAATTGTTCATGAGTCATATGTAATTGTTCATGTGACATATTTTTATACGTGTTGAAGATAATTATTTTGTTTTTTTTGTCATATAACTTTGACTTTCAATTAGTTTTGAAAAAAATAAATATTAAATTGAATGTTTTGAAAAAAAAATGTAAATTGTTTTTTTTTTATAATTGGTTGATGACTATTTTAATGTGGTTTTAAATTGAATTGACAGATATAAAAAATATATATTAAAAATTAAAAATTCTATAAAAATAAATTATATTCCCGAATTGCCATAATAATTTAGCATTTGTTACAATACCATCGCTTATTAATACCACATGCCCAAAAAACATAAATCATTTCAAAATCAAAATATTTTATAAATATTTTATTTTAATTTAATTTTATAATTTTTTTACATTAAAGATTAATACTTACAATATAACAAGATTCATAACCATGGATATTTACCACTATTTTACCATGAATATTATTAAGTTGTAAATATTCCTTCTTACAATACCATGGCTTACCAATACCACTTCCCAAAACCATAATTCATTTCAATTATTTTTTATTTTTATTTTTTAAAACATTTTTTATAACATTTTTTATTTTGGTCAAAAAGCACTGACTTTCCCCACGTCTATTGTCAATCTATTATATGAATGATTATGTTTTCTTAAATTTAAAAATAAAATTTGATATGTATAAACTTAAATCCAAAATAAAGTTTGATATAATAATAAACCCTTATTGTAGATAAAAATTTTGATCTTACAAAACATATATAGAAGACCTAAATTTTTATATTGATTTGTAATATTATATTAATTTAAAATTATATGAAAGTATGTTTTATATATATATATATATATATATATATATATTAATTTTTGCATAAGACGCAGATACTATATATATATATATATATATATATATATATAACTTTTGGCATAAGACGCAAGTACTAATCGGTAATGTTGCATATTATACTTGTTTTAATTATTCAATTTAATTAAAATGGGGAAAATGGCACAACTACTTTAGAGATAAATCTCAATCTTAATTTGTATATACAACTATGAATATTCTAGAATATTCCAAGGAAGTTAAATCTCTACCATCCACCTAATAATTATGAATAATCAAATTAAAATTGCAGAAGTGCTATTCCAAATTAGACACGTGTCTATTTCTTAATAGTTCTTCCACAATTTTAGTTTAATTATCATTGATCATTGGGTGGATGGTAGACATTCAACCTCAATGAATATTCATAGTAGTGTTCACAAATCAAGGGTTAGTATTTATCTCCAAGTTGATTATGCTCTTTTAATTAATTTACCGTAAATTAATTAATTAAAGCAAATGACATATCATTATGTGTTATATTGGGCATGTTGTATTGATAAGTCATGGTATTGTAACGAAAGCTAATTACAAGTTAAAAATATCCATGGTAAAGTGGGGGTGAATCCCCATAGCAAAAAAATATTGTTACATGTTTATAAAATGTATATTTGTTTAACTCATATATTGATTCTTGGTATAATTATTAATAACAATAATTTAAAATAAAATTATGATTTATTTTATTTTTATTTTTATTTTTTAATTTGGCCAATGTGAGATGTATCATGGGGTACCATTTACCTAATAATTATTAATAATTAAATTGAATTTTTGAAAATAAACATATTAACCTAACTATAAATTGTAGTTTACAATTTTTATTCAGAATTTACTTCTTTTTTTTTTTATATTATAATGAGTTATTTTATTCTTCAAAAACTTAAATTACACTAGATAAATAATTAAAAAAATAGTTTTAAGAGGAATTTTTAAAATAATGAAATAATATTGACCAACTTATTAGCCCCTTCACTAAGGCTTCATAGACTATAGTAATTAGTTGGGCCTTTTGATATTAACCTTGCACAAAAACTGATGATCATTTCATTGTTTTGGGCCAAATTTTAAAGAAACTCATATTTTTTTATTATGTTTTTCATTTATTTTTTATTTTGCATTTCATTTTTAACCAAAGTTTTACATTCACCATCTTATTTGACCTCTTCTTAATGTAACAACTCCACATTATGGGTTAATATCTTAAGATAAAAGTGTATATTAATTTACATTTTTTCCAAGTAATACTAGTATTACTTCATTAACATTTAATGTTTGATAGTTAGTACCTATATTATAAACTTGAAAATATTTTGAAGTTCATGGACAGACAAGTAATTGTAGACTCAATCTCAATGTGGCTATATGCATGTTCCTTTTCCTAACTCTGAATTGATAAAAATTATTCAATGTCTATAAAAGAAAATTGAGTAATTGATAGTTGATTATCTACGAAATTTTAATCAATGAGCACAAAATTAGGAGGAAGCTTAATTGGAGGCTATGGTTGTAAAGAGGAAACAAAAAAAATACCACTAGAGACAAAATAGTGATAGGATTAGCTATGGTTGTAAGGAGGAAATCGAGTGAAGATTTTGAGGCAAGTACAGATGAAACTGAACAAAAATGCAAGCATAGAGGAAACCAAAAGAATATTTTTAAGCAAGAACAATGGAAACCAAAAGAAGATTTTGAGAAGCAAGTATACGGGAAACCAAATAAACTTATATTTTGAAGCAAGCACAGAGGAAACTGAAAGAATATTTTTAAGCAAGAACAGAGGAAACCATAAGAAGGTTTTGAGGCAAGAATTGATGGAGAACCCATGATCTTTTCTCATAATTTAAGAAAGAACTCAATTTATTTTTTAGTTATTTCATTACATATCTTCTATTTTTTTCTTCTATCTATCATTAACTATAACTTTTTTGGTTTAAGGAAGTTGGTGTACATACTAGTTTTCCCTTCCATACTCCAAAGCTTTGTTTGAACCAATTAGTGGTCTACTTCACATCTTTTTTTGAACCAGAGAGAAAATTTTGGGATACGAAGGCAACTCATGCCCTTTATTCTGATTCCATGTTCTTCAGTGTGTTTTGTATGCCATTTCCATTGCATATGCATATAGAGTAATAGTTTCAACAATAATATTAATAGTTTCATTTTCTCAAGGAGGATCACTAGTGGCTAAGGTAGTAGAGGCCAAACACTACAAGGAAAATACCTTCTGGTGAATGTTTTTGCGAAAGCCCCTATAAAAATAACCCAAAAATTATTTTTTAGTGGAGATGGGTAGGGAGATGTTTTAGTGGATGTTTTCTGCACAGTGTGTATACAATCTACATACACATTAGTGCTTTACTATCCATGCAAGCACTGGTGACGCATAGAACATGGTGCATCGTGGAAAATTTATTTTTATAAAATAAAATAACATAGTGCGCTAAATAATACAATGCATCGGTGCTTGAATAATCGATAACACTCGAAAAATGTTACTTTTAAAAATTTTCATTGTTATATACACCCACATAACTAGTGCCCTTCATGTTGTAAAATGATCTAGTGCATATGAAGAATGAGCACCACTATACTTTTTAAATTAAAAAAAAAAAAAACGGTGCTATTTTCCAATGATGCACCGGTGCGGTAAATGTACTCTAACGCCCTGGGGTGTCTTCTAAAGAGCACCGCTAGACAGTTTTTAATTTTTTATAAAAGAGTGATGTTATAGTCAAACAAAGCATTGGTGTGATACTTGTTTTAGAATACCCTGGGGCATCTTAACAAAATCGTCACTATAGATTTTTTAATTTAAAAAAAGACATGGTTGTCTTGGATATATTTCGCATTAGTGTGGTTATAGTAATGCACTGGAGGAGGGTTAACTAAAAGAAACCCTCTTGGCCATAAATTTCAATTTTACCATTTATAGTGCTGGAGAGCTCTAAAGCATTGGTGCCTCTATTTCTTCATGCAGGCTCGTTCACATCGCTTCTTATCTTGCTCACCATCCTTCCATACCATGCTTACTCCCTAACCTTCCAATTTTTTCAAGCCGCAGTAAAAAAAAAATCTCCACTATGTGTCAACAATGCCTCCTTGACGAGAAAATGTCTAGGTAATGTCTATGTTTCTCTCTAATTTAATATTTTAGCATATTATAATTGAAAATTAGCTTAAAATTTCCATTGTTTTTGAAAAAAAAGATACTTGTGTGGTGCACTCGATATGTTCGGCTCACACTAATAGCAGTGCACCCTATAAATTTACAGGGCGCACTATAAATTGGTGTGAAACATAACACACTGCTATGGTTGTAGTGTATTTCATAAATGAAAATGCATCGAGAAAGCTATAAATTGTACATCGATACTTTACGCCCGGTGTGTTTATATTTACCAATCGCAATGCAAAAATAATATTTAAAAGATATAGCTATAACTAGGTGTGTTTGATATCCTCAATGTTTTGTACCAGTGCGAAAAGGTTATAGATGCGCATTGTTGCATTAGTGCGATGCACCATGATGAAAATTTAAATTTGTGAACCAACAGTAGTGCCTCATATGTATGTCTATGCTGATGCCAGTGTAATTGTGTTTGACAGCACACCAGAGCTAGTGCTTAGCTGTGGTGTTTTGGGAGCACTGATGTTTTTTTTTAATTAAAAGTTGTTTCCATATTTATAAACACATTTTTCATTTAATAAAAAAAATAAATATTTTAGTATGAGTTTGATGTAATTTATATTTCAATCATGTAGTAAAGACGTTAGCAAAGGGAGCTACAACAGGAGCAGGACCAAATGGCAAAGCCATACAGTATGGTCCGACATGGGATTCTAGGGAGAGGGAGAGGGATTTATACCCTCGCCCTATTACTACAACGACCTGAGTGCTCGAAGAAGAATTTAAGCCTCATCAAGTACTATGAGGAGGTTGCATCCTTGATGATGAACTTTGTCTTATTGGCACATATGATCCACCGATGGAGTACCTAGTAGCAAGGTTTTCATCTCGGTCCTGGGGCATGGTATAAGCCCTCTAAGGAGGACATACACTTTATCACTAGCCTATTCAAGAGAGGACAAGATTTTCCCCGATTCCATGATGTCCCCGTAGGGTTTCCACTAATAATCAACTTGCCTACACTCAGAGATATATTGCACCTCATGTAGTACGTCCAACAGATTTTCAAGTGTGTGCTTGACAACTACATATTTCTTCTTTTGTTGCATAGGAGTTTAGGTGCCTATTGATATTAGTCACCACTATTTCACACTCTAGTAGTGATGGGAAGCACATTAGTTTCCCTCTTTTGTATTATCTTGACTATTTTATTCTAGCACCACATTGTATTAGATGGTTTACCATATTTTTGAGGTAGTTTTGTATGGCTTTAGATAGATGTCATGCATTGAGACATGGGAGGGATACCTTCCCTTTCTCTTAAGAGATTTTTTGTTTATTTTTTGAGAGGTTTCCATAGATGAGGCCTACATTTGACTGTCACCCTCCTAGGCTAATCACTGAGGTACAAATGTGCATGTGGGGGTAGATGATGCAAAAGAGGGGCCTGCCGAAGTATCCAACTAGGATTTATGCTGAGAACTTGTGCTACTGGCTAGTGAGAATGAACATGTGTTTTTATCATTGTCATTTCCATACACGTCGATTGATTAAAGATAGCATCCCAACATCCTCTTCACATGGTTGATCCTCCAAATATAAAGGTACTATTAGTGTTTTCTTTAAATTAATCTACTTTCATTTTATTGTTTTAATTAATTAGAATAAAATTTATTCTAACACAATTTTAACTTGTTTTATTAAATTGTTTAATTATTGTTGTGTACTATATATTTTGTAGACATCGACACATTTCATGGGGAAATGCCTCCTCCCACAATTAATGGAGGATATGAGGAAATGAGCGAGGCCCAAGATTTTGAGGCATATCTTTTAGGGGCGTGGTTATCTAGGGTCGTAGGGCTAGTCTACAATTTTGGATGGACTACTGCAACAGATTGGCTAGAGTTTTGGTTGAGGAGGGAGTTAACCTTGGGAGGGATTGAGATATTAGTGCATATCCTAGGTTCATGGATCTCTACAAGAACCCTTTTTGTGAGATGATGTCTCTTATTTTTCATATAGTCAGAGCTATTAGGCTACTGGCAATGATGAGGGAGCAAGGCATATCGTGGAAAATATGTCAGACGAGGGTGGTGATCATGATGATGAGGGTGGTAATCATGATGCTTATGGTGATCATGATGATGAGGGTGGTGATCCTGATGCTTATGGTGATCATGATGATGAGGGTGGTGATTGTGATTCTTCTGATAATACATCTCCTCAGTCACCTGATGATGAGATGCCAAAGCTAGACAATATGCCTTATGTTTCTCTTAACAGAGAAGATCGACCACCTCCTCCTCAACCTGAGAGTTCAAAAAATCGTGTTGAGGCAGTAGTCGACCATCCATCATCTTATATTATTGATCATCCACCTCCTCCTCCACCTCATATTTCAAAATATGTTGAGGTAATAGTTTTCCATCAATTGTCTTCTATTGAAGACCAAGTTGGCACTCTATGTTTTTTGTATCAAATATTTGATTGCAGTTATTTCACTTGATATAGTTATTAGACTTGTTTGTGTGTGTGTGTGTGTGTGTGTGTATATATATGGTGCATTTTTTTTCATGTTTGTGTACTTAATTTATATGTTGGTGTTGATGTGTATATTGCTAGGTCATGTTAGATATGTTCATTTAATGTGCTTGAAAATAAATGTGTATGTGATAATAGTTATTTGACATGAGATTTATATTAATTTGAGAATGTGTGTGGTAATGAAGTTATATTACAATGTTCCTGTTTTGTTAAATATTATCACAATTATGATGCCATGTTAGATTATTAGATTTTTGTGCTAGCTAATGGCATTTATATGTGCTAGAGGTATATATAATTAGATGATTGTAGTGAATTAGAATGTGTATCTTAGATGATTAGATGATGTTTATGTTTGTTAGATTGTTATCGTCATGATGTTTATTTTTATGAAGTAATATTCATTATAGATTTTGTATTGGTGAACTTATATCCAACTTTTATATATGAAATTACATGCTAAAACAACTTACTTTTATATATAAAATTGTCATGATTTGTCCTATGCGTTACCTGATTTCAGTCTCTGCTCTTTTGGTAAGAGTGCTACAATCATTTCATCTAATGATCTAGAGGAAAACTAACTTAAGGTGAAAATAGAATTATCATAATTTGAAGGTAAGCTATTTTACAAAATAGCCTTAACATCTTCTTCTTCTATTTTTACCTCAGTTTCCTCCAGCTTCCTTATGAGTGATTTTATATCATTTATGTGTCTAGACAATGATACCCCAATATGCATTTTGAGTTTGAATCGCTGCAATTTCAAAGAAAACTTTGCATTCACAGCCTTTTCCCCAAATATCTTGCTTAAGTGTTCCCATAATTGTGAAGAATACTTTCCTAAGTCTATAAGGTGAAGTTGTGGAAGTTGTGAATGTGACAAAGATAGTCTTATAACAGACTTAGCTCTTTCTTTCATTTTCTTCCATTCAGCTAATTGTTTTGGATCTTGGGGTGCTGGTTCTAATCCTTTTACTAAGCTCCATAGGTTTTTATGAATCAAATTCATTTAGAATTTCACCTTCCAAGTATAGAAGTTTGACCCATTGAATTTTTCAACAACTATTTGCCCCATATTTAAAATAAACAACTATTGTAAAAGTTATTACCTCTTGCACTATCTCTACTGCTTACGACTCTTGTGGTGGATCCTGCAGCTGCCTTTCTACCTTAGGAACAAACTAAGAACATAATTTTAAGTCTGAAGATGCCGCGATGAAGAAGATTGTGAAGGCTACTTCTTAATTATTTATAAGAAAAATTCTTGTAGTGTAAGGTGCATTTTGAATTTGCTTGTTGTAGGGTATGATCCACTCATGGCTACAGGATCTTTTCGCTGGCAATGCAAACTTTGAAAAAAAGCTTATTCATCTGGTACGCTGCTATAAGAGGACACCACAGGAAGAAGACAAAAGGGGGCTCACGAAAATCTCATGCTCTCATCCTTCAAATCACAGATAATTGAACTGGTCAGGCTACAACATTAACCATGAGAGTACTGATTACTGTCATCTTACTAACACATAATGCTCCTCATAAGTTTTCCGCGCCCTGTAAGCTGCTCATTGTTGACCCACCATGCACGACATTGAATACACTCCCGGCGTAAGAGGGGAGGCCGCGAGCCACAAAAGACATGCACCAACTAATGGAGGATGGGCGCTATAGAAGAGTTCGAGTACCCACGAAGTGTGTACCGCAGATTGTCAAACTAGCTGAAAAGCTCCACCTTAAATCCGACGGTGACACCATTGAATGGTTATTCACAAAATATGGGTTATCTACAATGCTGCCACAACAGGCCATTCAATCGAGTACAACACGTACTTCCACTTCCACCATCACCAATAACGACAGCTTCAATGGCGCTTATGTCACTCCTGATAACGACAGCTCGATTCCTGGTCATGATGATCTGCAGAATGTCACGGGACATTACGAACAAGGAAATTTTATGGAGCATGCTTTCACTTCAAATCCAAATTCACTGCAATATGGGATTCAACCTCCTTAATATTCCACCTTCCTCAGCTGGGGGCACTGCAAATCATTTGCAATTGATTTCATACCCTCAGCAGCAAATTATGACACACCCAAATTCTATGGACTTCCAGTCTTGGTTTCTGAATGCCAGAAGAAGAATAACAGTGAATGATTGAGTGAGTATGGAGGGCAGCAACAGCACATTTGCACCGCCAAGACAAATGGGCATATTGGAATATAATCCATATTTATATCATCAACGGGATTATGGGAACAGTAGTGTTGTGGTCAGAAATAGGTTCGATGCAGGAATCACACAGAACTTGTCATATACTGAACAAATATGGCAACCCTATAGCACTAATTCTATTTCCATGCCTCAGTCATATTGTCCTCCCAATCAATACTTGTTCCCATACGTGGGGATTAATAGTAACAGAGGTGCCATCCCAATGAATTCGACATTCCCTGAACAACAATCCTGGCATCCAGGTGTAACATACGTCGGGATTAATAGTAACAGAGGTGCCATCCCAATGAATTCGACATTCCCTGAACAACAATCCTGGCATCCAGGTGTGGGCGATAATTGTTCTGGGTAAAGACCTATATGATAACCGATACCCAACTGATTATTCATATCAACAATCTTAGTTAGATTTTTTTTATTGACTTGATATCAATTTATGATAGTCGTTGTTTTGTGCACAAGTTTATACCTTCTTAGTTCATATGGAGGGGCGCGTTAGTGAAGTTTATAAAGCGATTCAAAAATTCAGGTCATACCATGCTTTCACCCTCTCCACAAAAGAGGCGAATATTATCATTTATGTGGTAATAAGTTCAGAGGTGTTGCCTAAAGATGGCGTTGAAGGTACTGGAAACCATGTAAGGTAGCGTAGGCCACATAGTTAGAGTGTTTCACTGCATTAATGTTTTTTTAATTACATATCTTAGTTTTATGGCTAACCCTGGAAAGATGTTGGTACATTTTTGTCATGAAAGTTTTATAAGTTTTATTTTTGGAATCATTATAAGAGAAAACCTAACTAGAAGGTGGGCTCTCTTTTCTCTCGTATGGAAATAGAAATGTACAAAGGAAAATGTACTCTCTATGGTGTTACTTGAGGCTTGTGGTTTTCTCCATCTTCCAACTCGCCAATCCTAGTTTCTTTGCTCAACTATAAGACAAAATACAATAAGATATAAGTGAACCCCTAATACTTAATTTAGGTAAACAATTGGATCCACCTTGTAAATTTATGAATTGTATTTCAGCTCGAAGTGATCCATCTAATTTATGTTTGTTCTCGAAAACCAACTTATAGTCAATTGGTTTGATTCCAAATGGAGGGTCCATCAACTTCCATGTACCATTCTTGAGGAAAGCATAATACTCCTTCTCCATTACTTATTTATACTCATCATGAGAATCATCTTATTCAAAGGAACGTGGTTCAAGGTTTATAGATAAATTCATTTCGCAATCATATGAAACATCAATATACATCAGACTACCGACTGCACTTGCATATGGAACACAGGACATGTCCTCTTCCTCTTCATGTTCCTTGGGACATTGTTCAGTAGAAAACTTTACACCTACAGGAATATGAACCTTCACCGGTTTATTATCCTGCATATTAAACCACTGCAGTACTGTCTTGACATACCTAGTTTAACCAATGCTTCATCTTTTCCCGATATCGTTTAATTTCCATGCCCAAACTATAGTTTGCAACACCAAGATCTTTCATGTCGAATTTGGAGGAAAATTTTGTCTTCAAATCATGGATAATTTCTTTGTCATTTCCAACCAGCAACATATCATTCACATACAAGACCAAATAAATAACACAATCACCAATTAATTTAAAAAACACACAGTGATCTTGTGTTCTTTTGGTGAAGCCAAATCCCCGTATAAATGTAACAAATTTCTAATACCACATCCTTGGTGATAGTTTTAACCCATATAGAGACTTTTTTAACTTGCATACTAGTTCTTTATTACCCTTCACTGCAAATTCTTTAGGTTGCTTCATGTATATCTCTTCTTCCAGATCCCCGTGAATAAATGTTGTCTTCATATTCATCTGTTCTACATCAAAACCAAAAGCTGCGACAACAGATAAAAGTAATTTAATAGAATCTACCTTGTAAACAGGAGAAAAAATATCACTAAAATCAATTCCCGACACCTAGGAATAACCTTTTGCTACCAAACGAGCTTTGTATTTCTCCACCTTTCCTTCTGCATTCATCTTCTTCTTAAATACTCATTTGATTCCAAAGGGTTTCCTTCTAGCTCGCAACTCCACCAGATCCTAAGCCTCATTTTGTGCAAAGATGCCATTCCATCAAACATGGCCTCTTTCCAGAGTTTCCATCCTCTAAATCTATTACTTACTTCATAGTTTTTGGATCATCATCAGTAATAGATAAATAAAAATTTGAGCAGAAAGTAGATGGACTATACCTTTCTGGCTTCTTTCTTTCTCAAACTGATCTTCTCACAAATGAAGTTTGTGGCTCCTCATCTTTTGATTCCTCTTCTGTTGTAGAGTCTGTTTCTTCCTCCTTTAGCTCAAACTCTATCTTCTCAAGTTCCTTTTGTAGGAATTTGTATTTGATAACATGTTTCACCTCTCTAAAAACCACATCTCGGTTGTACACAACCTTCCTTATTACTGGGTTCCAAAGCTGATAACCTTTTAAACCATCCTTATACCCAATAAAGATGCACTTTTCTGATCTACTATCCAACTTTGTTCTTTTCTCCTTTAGAACATGTACATATGCATCACATCCAAATACCCTCAGATGTGAAAGAGAAGTTTTCTTACCAGTGCATACCTCTTGTGGAGTCTTATCCTCCAATGCTGATGAAGGTGATCTATTGACTAGATAACATGCAGTCTCCACTACCTTTGCCCAGAATTCTTATCCTAACCCAACACCTCTGAGCATGCTTCTAGCCCTTTCCATCAACGTCTTGGTCATTCTTTTTGCAACTCCATTTTTCTCAAGTGTGTATGGAGTAGTCTTCTGTAGAGATATACCAAACTTCTTATAGAACCCTTCAAATTCCTTATTACAAAACTCTCTATCGTTATCTGTCCTCATAACCTTTATCTTCTTCTCTCTTTGGTTTTCCACCAGAGCCTTAAATTCTTTAAACCTGTCAAAGACTTAAGACTTATTCTTAAGGAAATATATCCATGTATTCCTTGAGAAGTCATCTATAAATTATACATAGTACACAAAATTACGTAGTGATGGAACCGACACAGATCCAAGAACATCACTGTGCACAAGCTCTAATATATGTTTCACCCTCTTACCACCAGAGGGGAAACTAACCCGATTTTGCTTCCCATATACATAATTTTCATAGAAATCAAAATCCAGAGAGCTATTAGACATACCTTCTACCATACATTTACCATGAAATATTAGAAGGCCCTTCTCTCCAATGTCCAAGCCATTGATGTCATAACATGGTCTTTTCTCTAGAGACCACTAGATTTTCTACTCCAGTTTCAGGAACCACAAAAATGTTGCACCCATAAATAATAGTGCTACCTTGCAACTTGTACAGAATTCCAATCCGAACTCCCTACATCAATACTAGTGTTCCCCAAACCATCTTGCAGGTATCTTTATCGAACACTATTTTCACACGTGCATCATCCATATTTCTTACAGAAATCAAATTTCTTGCTAATGCAGGAATATGCAGAACACTTGAAAGCGTTATAATCCTTCCACCTTGAAACTTCAACTTGACTTTTCCATGACCAATGATTATAGCCTTCCTGTCATCCCCTAAGAATACATCACCACCATCATATTTCTCATACTCGTAGAACCACTCTCTATGGGGAGTGAAGTGAAAGGATGCTCCTGATTCAATCAACCATGCCTCATGATCTACATGTGTACTTGAAGAATAAGCCAAGCACACATCCCCACCTTCATCTGAGGTGGTTTTCTCCTCTATAGAAGAAGCATCATCAGATACCTTTCCTTTCTCAAGAGCTTTAGATTTACAGTCCCCTTTGTAGTGCTCTTCCTTTCCGCATTTCCAGCACACATTTACAGGTTTTCCTGGAGATTTAGGTCTACCTCTAGATTTAGATCTCCCACTCAAGGACTTATTTTTGTTTCTGTTTTGGGACTATCCTCGTACATACAAGGCATCACCATTCTAGCTCTTCATATTTTTGTGTCTCATCTCCTCTATTAGCAAGGATGAGACTATTTCATCAAACTGCAAGGTAGTTGCATTGCTACCTATTGCAACAACCAGATTATCCCATGAACCTAGTAAAGAACACAATAAATAGATGCACTTATCTTCATCTGAAATTTTAATATGAATAGATAATAACTCGCTTACCACAGTATTAAATGCATTTAGATGCTCTATCATTGAGTCTCCATCTTTCATCCTCAAGTTATATAGCTTTTTCAGTAGGAATAGTTTATTCACTAAAGAATTAGATTGGTACAAAGTCCCTAACTTATCCCACAAAGCCTTCACTATAGTTTCCCCTGATACATTCAACAATACTAAATCTGAGACACACAATCAAATTGTGCTTTTTTTCATTTTGATCCAACTTCTTCCAAGCTTCATTGGACACTATCGTTGGTTTAGTACCTATATCTACTGTGATCCACTAATCTTTATCCACCAATAGATCCTCCATCTTGATTTTCCACAACTCAAAACTCTGACCATTAAATTTCTCAATCTCTATCTTTCCACTACTTACTATCTTCCTTCACCACAAGAATCGATCCCGCAAATCTCCCACTGAACAAGGTCTACCATAAGCTTGAGCAAAACCCCTCGACAACAAAGGTGTCCCCTTGAAGCCAAAAAAACTCTGATACCAAATGTAGGTTTTAACCCCGTATAGAAATTACCTACATACGAATTCTAAAAACAGAAAATAAACAATGGTGAGAGCATAACACATAAGACAAATATACACTGACATTTTCCCCTGGATCCCAAAACCAGGACTACCAAATTTATTTTTTATTATGTTCCATTCAATGTTACAATACATATATTTACATGCCGAAACATTCATAAACCCCAATCCATTAACCCTATATTAGAACATAATCATGTTTCCCTTGACCAGATCTACAAAATATCATGAACCGAAAACCACCGTGTCCAAAACCATGTGCGAAACCCATGCACAAAACCATAGTTAGGTCTGCCCACCTAGTCGTGGAAAGAATATAACACAACCCAACAATATCCAACAAGGAGAAATAAATGGCAAGTTAATGGAAGGATTGTCATTGCCAAGAACCAAACCCAAACCCACTCTATGTTGACTAGAGAAAGAACATGTAACACCCTAACATAGAGAGACAGAAGCAACCAACTAAGCCAATAAGTAGGAACCACCCCAACAATGTTGAATAGGGAGAGTTATGAGGGATAACAAAGCAAAGGAGCTAAACAAGATAGAAAGGATAAATCCTACCTAAGGGTTGGATTAGTACATCCAACCCATGAATCAACCAAAGACAGAGCACTAAGAATTGAAAAATATAACACATTATACTGTGACTAGAGAGATAGTATCTAGAAAAAGGTGGCATAATAAGTCTTTAGATCTTATTATAAATAAGAATCCATCCTTTGTAAATTAATAAGGCAAACCATTAAATCCCTAAAAATCTATTTGACCGACATTCCTTACATAACCAATAAGGAAAAACTACCATTTAAAAGGAATCATCACCCTTGAATTGAGGAAGGATAGATAATAAGAAGAGACAACCAATTATTAAATTCCCACCATCAAGAATTCATATAGAGACCTCATGATTCCATTCAATGCCTAGAATTGAATTGTTGTCACTCTAAATCATTTTCCACTATGAAGTATTCATCCAGAGAGCTCATGATCCCATGTGGTGCCTAGAAGAAGTAATATCATTTTTTCCACATATTTTCCTAGCTCTCTTCATAATACAAACACACCTTCCTCTAATTCTAAAATTTTCTCTAGTCTAGCAGCTTTGTGGTGCAATCATCCTCCCTCCCTTGCATTGATAACCTTCGATTCATGTTCTAGTGTTATCAGTGTTGTTTGTACGATACTCCATGATAGGGGAATGCCAATGTGGTGATCCCACCACCTGGAATATCATATGGTATAACACATCATTTAATACAATAAAGGATCATTTATCACACACTATGGTGGGTGTATGTACTACCGATCCAACATTAAATAGTAGCATCTGTGTGGATCATGATGGAAATCTAGTTATGGAGAGTCTAATTTCCATTCCCCCATTACCCCTTCTTCATTTTCTAGTATGTCTGCTAGCTTGTCACCCTTTATTTTCACATGTGAAGTGGTAACCATCGATATTTTCAAGAATACCATAAATTATTTATATTCCTCCTTTCAATTTAAAGTAATTGGAAACCTTGGATAGAGGAGTGTCATTTAGAATCTTGATGATCATATTTATTATAAGTAGAGAATCCTCTTCTAAAATTATGTTGTTGAATCCATTCCCAATGCTGATAAGAAGTCCTTGTTTGAAAGAAAATAGTTCTATTGAGTTTTTGGAATCATAACCAAGAGGATATGCATAATTGTATATGGTAGTGGCTAGTCCTAGACTTCCTTTGAAATCCCCATAAAAATTGAGTTTGAGGGATCCATGGGCAGGAGGGTTCCAGAAATTTGGGGTTGAGGTATTATCTTGGGGGTGTTATGTGGAGTTATCTCTCTTATAGACAAGAGTGATCTCCCTAGACCTCAGAGAAATCTAGAACAAACAACTAGGAGTTGTTACCTTTTTCTAAACTATGATTGACTGAAACAAATACTATGATAGACACCACTTATTGCTTAATCAAAATGGTTAATGAATTTCCCTTAGCTTTCAATCATTTGCTCCTCCTTGATGCTTTAGAGGTATTCCCATTGATTCCAACAACTTATCCATGTTGAACTAAAGGACATCTACATAGACAGAAACATACATGAGATCAAAGCATCCAATATATAACATAAGAGGTAAATGAACTAATTAACCCAATCAGGTATCATAAACTGATCAATATGCAATCACAATCTATGTAGGTTATCAAGGAATCCTACAAATTCTATCAACAAATACATAATTGAGAAAAAAAAAGTTTCCATTATATTAATAAAATGGATAATATTCTTACAACCATGAAGCCCTGATGTTGCAAGTCCTTTCCCACAATCTCCAACCCTCTCCTTGAATCAATAACCTTCTGTTATAGACATTTTTGTGCCTCGCAGCATGGAACATGAAATGTCGATAATTACAGGGATCCTCAGTCCCTAAACATGTTGTTCTTACCCCTAGAGGAACAAGGTCAGCAAACCACAGCACTTCCTATCAGTTCTCCACCTGAAAACACTCAAAAACAGGCTATTTTTGGATCATGTCAGCTGCTCCACTGAGCATCTGCGCTGAATGTCAACTGCTCCTCCTTGTACCTGCGCTGAAAGTCAAAACCAATGAAGGCTACCTACGCTGGGCGAGATTGGCCAAGTGGCACAGTCATTCTGCAAGGTGTCAACTGCCCAGGAAGCTTCCAAACTGACACTTGGTTCAAGGAATTCGCCCTATGATGAGTAAGAGGTACTTGATCTCCATGTGGAAGCAAGGATCTCCAAGTGGACTCAAGAACTGAAGTTTAACTGAAGAGGGAGAGGACACAAGGCAGCTTTATGTCAGTCTCAAGCTGACTCATCCTTTCTCCTTCTACCCTATATATAGAGCTCTTCTATGAGGTCTAGGGAGGCTGGAATTTTGTGCAAAGTAAGGAAGTGCTGTTGGTTTACAGTTAGAGATATTGGGTGATTGCTTTTATAGAGGAGAAGAGGAGATTTCTTGCTGCTGGGGAGGTGCTGCTGGATTGGAGCCATTTATGGTTGTAACCTTCTCAGAACCTTTATCTTCTATCAATAAAGCTTTTGATGTTCTCCTATATACTTGTATTGCAATGATGTATTGTTTTTATCTGTATATTTGATCCATTCTAATCCATGCATCAGTTATGAGTACATGTTCCTTGTAGTTTCCCTCTCTTGTTTTTGCAGGATCTTTGTGTAACTGGGCCGGCAAAAGGAGCAAGGAGCTGGGAACAAGAGGCAAAGAGAGAAGACAGGATCGACAAAAGCGAAAGACATCGGTTGGTCAATCTTTTCTTCCTTCTCTGTACTTTCATAAAGGAAAAATATCAAAGCTTTACTTTCAGTTGTTGCTAAGGAACTATCACCCTTAGAGTAGGGATAGGGTCATTCCGAGTCGGATACTTTTCCCCACAACAAACTGGCGACTCCGCTGGGGATCGTATCCGTTTGATTGTATTTGTAGTATCTTTGCTATTCATTTCCTGAACAAAAGAGTACCAAATCGAAAAGCTTTTGACTATATCAAAAGCGAAGTAGAGGGGCTGCTACTCTTGCTCATTTTCTGAGCAGATTCATGATTTGAAGAGCTGATCTACAAAAGACTCTTGTGCTCTTTGTGATAGCTTTTCATCCTCTTGATCATCCCTTAGCTTGTACTTGACCTATAGCTTTTTATTTCAGCAAAAACAGTGAATTTTTGAGCTTTTTATGACCCGGAAATCCTTGTAAACACAACTCTCGTGTCTCAGTGCAGGCTGTCCAAAGGCAGTCTGCATTTCAGCGCAGGTACTCCCTTCGGGAACTGCGCTGAAAGTCAGTTTGACAGACCAGAGCCTGCGCTGGACCAGTTAGCCAGTGTCTTCCTGAGGTTTCCCACTGAGTCTTGGCCCTGTTTTCACTGTTATTTTGCTGCTGATTGCTTGTCATTTGTACTTGCTGTAAACCAACTTTCCTTGACATTATTCCGCCTCAGTTGTGTGATGAAACTGTAATTGTTCTTTCAGTATTTCTTGTCTCAGTTACAGTTTCCCATTGTGAAAAGCAAACCAGTATAGCTGTGGCCTCTTAGATCCTGAACTGTAAAAGTGTCTTTGTGATCTTAAGAGCTAGTTTTATTACTGTTCATGGCTGTTTGAGTTTGTTTGTTTTTCATTTTGTGGTTTGAATCTATACATTTCCAGTGTCTAAACAAGTCGATCTTAAGGTGTCTTTTGATTTTGGACAAGCTTGTTTACTTTCGCTTGAAATTAGATTCAAAGTTATACAACAGTTTCCTTTTTGTCTTACATCAACATTAAGGATAAAGAAAAGAAATATCTGCATTGTGCATGTGCATTATTGACAGTTTGAATGTTGATTTAGGAAAAAGTGCATTTAGTGTGTGTTCCATGATCTGTGTGAAAAGTTGATGTCTTTCTTTTCCCTCAGTAGATTAAGGTTTTCAAAGTTGAAAGATTGAAAAGTTTTGCTTCTCATCTTAGATTGCATTTAGGAAGTTGTATATATACATCTCGTGGTGATCCTTAAAGGCAAACTGCTAAGCAAGATCAACATTAAAATGAATTGAATTTACATAACAACGCATTGAAACATAACGCAAACACATAGAGGTCTAAGCTAGAGACGTGTTCCGGCGTCGTTAAACGTGATATCTTAGCGTTGAGTGGTTGGGTGATTCCTCCATGGTGAAGCGATAAGTATCAATACGGATTTGTGCTCCCGCGTACCGTCGAGTATATTGGGAGACCCCTATAGGAATAAAGCCTTTATCCTTAGGAAGCCGTGTCGGCCGCCCTACTGATCGCGATGCAGTGAACACAGCATTCACGAAGATCGACCACCCGTACCGTAAAACGTATTCTGTGGTTTCGCGAAAGGTTTGGCACACCCTCTGCCTAGATCTCCAGAGCAGTTTCTTTTGGCCTTTTTCAAACTCTATAACTGAAAAAGTCCAACCGAGCATTTGTCACTTCGGGCTCGTTAATACATCGAAGGCGACTAGAGTCATCTTTAGCTTTTTCTCGACTCTTAAAACATGAAAAAGCAAAGTTGTGTCTAATAAAGCGTCGTTATAAAATTCATTTTAAACGGAACATAATCACCTCTTATTCCCGCGTTGATCTGTGAGTTGAGAACATGGAACGCCCCAACCAAGGAAGTCCACAAGATGGAAATCCTAGTCCTTTCTCCTCTTGGGGAGAAGTTGGTGCGCCCCATATGGCCACATTGTCGCTTCCAGGACTGACAATAGGCCTGCCAGTTTGGCTGTTCTCGACCAATGTAGTTCAGGCCACCATGGTTCCTGATCAATCGAGTCAACTGTTAGATCAGTCTAGAGCTGCCCACCAGCCTTCTACTTCTGATAACTCTTCCTCCAATCCTTCATCTTCGCAAGGTAGAGCCGGCAAAAGTCAGCCTCCCAAGGAGAAGAAGGAAAAGAAGAAGAAAGAAAAGAAGAAGAAGGAGCCTAAGGCGACTGGGGGCAAGCAAAAGACATCTGACGAAAACCCACCCACTGCACAGACCGGGCCTAAATCGCCATGTGTCATATGTAGAGGAGACCATTTCCACAGAGATTGTCCCTGTATTCCCCGGATACTAAGGGACTGGTCCCCTCGTCTGCACAATTCGGGGGCATCAACCTCTGACAATCAGGTTGATTGCTTTCCGTCAACCAGCGAAAGTGAAGGATCAAGACAAAAAGGGGGAGTAAGATTCCCCTGTAAGTTGTGTGAAGGCAGTCATGCCATCCACCGTTGTCCCTTCTTAGACGAAGCGAAGAGAGTTTTGGAAGATCGTCCGGTTTCACCGGTAAAACTTCCTCCTGGATACAAAAAACTCGTGCCAAGTCCTTCGTTGGTTGAAAATACAGCTGGCCCGCTCAAGTGGTCGGCTGAAGCGTCAGTCACTGAAAATGAACCTACTGAATCCAGACCAGACGAAAGTCCAAAGGTCGATACGGCAGTTGACCCGGTTCTACCTTCAGAAGTTTCATCTTCAAATGACACCGTCGCCGAAGAGTCATCTTCATGCGACACCCTCACTGAAGAGAATAAGGATGACACCATCCAGGTTCTTTTCATCAGCACCGACTCTGATGAGCGTCAGGGCAATGCGCCCATTCCTTTATCGCAGGAAGGAACATCATCAGGGTCATATCCGGCCGTATATTCGGTCCCACCACCAAGCAACCTGGTTGTATCCTTTGATTGGAATCAACTAGGCAGACCCCGGTTACCAGCCAATATACCATTCAGAATCATTGTCCAGATCTATAGAATGATTATGGCTGGTACTATCATTGATGAAGGGGCGTCTGTGAGTATCCTTTCCTCTGTTGCTTGGAAAGCACTGGGTTCCCTGGCGCTTTTACCTGAGTTAAGAAATCTCTCAGGTTTTGATAAAGGAACCAGTCGACCATTAGGAATCCTCCCCAATGTGCCTGTTACATTGAAAGGGAAGACCGTTAATTTGAACGTGATGGTCGTCCAAGGACCCTTGGATTATAACCTACTCCTTGGACGTGACTATATTTATTGCATGGGAGCGATAGTCTCCTCACTCTTTAGAGTAATGTGTTTTCCACACGAAGGAAGGATGGTCAAGCTCGTAGACCAACTTTCATTTCCGGGATCTCGCATCGCAAATAGTCAAATACCAATCCTAAATGGTCTGTTCACTCAAGATATGCCTCCACCCCCAGTCCTCCTTCCTGATGAGTGCGAGTGATTCGGAAAGAAAGACTGGAACCCAGGGGGCATGCACCCTGGTCTGCTTCGGGCAGAAGAAACCCTGGGTATAAGGTAGAATTTCCGCAGAAGAATATGACTAGTCCGTACCCCGTCCGTGGATGGAAGAGGGGTTGTTCTGGAATAGTATTCTTTTGTTAAAGTTATGTGTTTGGCAAAAGAGTCATTCACCTTTGTCTAAAGAGGTGGGCAATGCCCAAGTAGGAATTCCCTTATTGCGACAAGCAGTAACCATCTTTGGGGAAAAACAAGCCTCACCCATTAAAACAAATGTTTTGAAGGATAAGTAGGGGCAGCCTCCAAAGAAAGAGATTCTATTGTTGTGACATAGGGTAACCATCTTTGAGTAACCTAATGATAGACATCGCCGAAGAAAGAGATTGATTTGCGGCAGCAAATAGAACCCTCTTCGGATAATAAGAAAGAGGCAAGCCTCCCTCAATAATACCAATGTTTTGTCTTTGAGTAGTGTTCTTCTCTTGTCACAAATAGCTGTTCGTTAAAAGTTGGGCCGACAGGAAGATTGAGTACCGCGTAAGACCCCTTAAAATAACGAGAAGACTAGTATCGTTAACATTAGATTGGCAAGATGACAAGTAGCTGTGAACACCCAAAGAAAAGCAGAGGTGGGGGAGAGGAGGGGCAGCCTCGAAATTCTATCCTATACCTGGGGGCATGCAAACCTTCTGGAATGCAAGCTAGGGGTGGTTATTTATCTGGTTTTAAGATTAACCGTTTTCCAAACTTACATAAAGGAAGGATGAGTTGGAGCATAGCTGTGGTAAGGCGCAAGCTCTATAAAAAATGGATCCTTAGAGGAGGCATTCTTATCTTATGACTGGTATATCGAGCAGTTTTAGCACATAGTTCATGCTCGTTAAAAAATAAACGCAAGATCCGAGCAGTTTTAGCGCATAATTCATGCTCGTTAAAAAATAAACATAAGTTTATGAGCAGGCTTTCCTTTAGAGTTCAAGCTCATTCAGAAAAAATGAACCGGTAAATACCCTTTTGAGATCGTAAATTCATCAGCCACAAAAGCCTTGGTCGTGTTTGTGCACCGTCACCTCCACCGTCATTTGGCCGATCATTCACTTCCATTTGTGTGTTTACCCATTTTGAGGAACATCTGCGAAGAGTGATTTCACCTAGCCATCCTTGTGACACTGCCGTGATTGGAAAATTCCAACTTGCACCTGGAATCAGTTGCTATCCCTGTTTATCACTCGTTCCTCAAAAGACGAGTCCTCTTTGAGCTCTTTTCAGACTCGTAAAATATGAAAAGTTTGCCGAGTTTTGGCCTTCCAGCTCGTTAAAGGGACCGGAAGAGCTATCCCTCCTCTAGATTTTAATCTTTTTGGACCTGAGGGATTATTGCACAAAAAGATCGAGCGCTTGTCTTGTTCGGCTCGTTAAAAGTACCGAACACCCATCCCTTCTGTATTGTTTTATACTTTTTCGGACTTAAGGGATTAGATGACGAAAAAGGAATTATGGAGTTAACTTTCTGTACCTTTTCAGACTCTCTAAAAATGAAAAGGACCGAGTTTTCCTTGTCGTTAGACTCGTTAAAATGATTAAATAGCGACAAACTTGTCTTTAGACGAGAACGAGTTTCCCTATCGCTAAGCTCGTTAAATCATAGCGATGGGCTTGCCCGAAGGGCAGGTTATAGAACAAGCATATGTTATCCTCCTCAAGCTTGACAAAAATAAAGAGGTACTGGTCAGAAATGACTGGGGAAAAATTGGGAGAACATCAAAGCTTAATGGTAGCAAGTCGCTCTTGAACATGACACTTTTCTTCCGTACCACATCGGGTTGGGTTGTTTCATTCACCGGTCTCATCACCATGGTCTTCGCCAAACCATCCACATTTTGGGGTAATGCTACCGATCCATCGCATCAGTGTCGTTATATGTTCAAGAGAGGTCATTCTGAAAGTGTCAACCGTGTCCCATCCACTGCCATACATTATCCTTCATCCATTCATGATCGCCACCCTGGATCATATGTCACAGTTTGTTTTCACCTCCACTAAAATCATTAGCTCCGTTCCGTGTCATTGATGTGGGATTCATTAAGGCCCTCCTTTGACGGATCGCTTCTTGTCGACTTCAGCTCATTATCCAAGAAGTTGATCTAGGAACAACCCCATCAGTACTTTGAAGCTTGCATGCCTCAATGGCAAGTTTCTCACTTCCGGCGACAGGTATACATCAATGACCTTCGACCAGAAGATTTTGCGTGGCGTTCGACGCCAAGTCCTTTATTCACGCCACGTGAATTGTACTGCAGTACCTTGAGGGTCATTATCATTATCGGTGATTCCTCTCGCGCTTGTTAACGGTTTTCATCATTGACCGGTAATCAAGCGATGTCTTTCCATGTTCGACTTCAGCGAAATTCTCACATGGATCGACTTGTACTTAGAGTGAAGATCGAACGAGTTTGAAGACCCCGGATCTAGTTTCATCCATCCGGGCTGCGATACATATTCAGGAAATATAAAAGCATTTGTCATGTACATCATTGCAGCAGATGATCATCCTACTCAAAGGATGATAATTTCAGTAGAAAATTATCAGTCTACCATCAGACGATCGTCTGTTCTATGTACCAAAATGTATTTATAAAGCTGAGCATGGGAATGCCCGCCTCAGCTAGATCATGAAAACAGAATGAAAAATAATGTATTGTATTGTATTGTATTACAGGGCACCTCTCAGCACTTGAATGAACTTCGGACCCTCTGGATAAAGCATTTCACCCGATAAACGGCCTCATACTTTAGGGGGCAACTGTTATAGACATTTTTGTGCCTCGCAGCATGGAACATGAAATGTCGATAATTACAGGGATCCTCAGTCCCTAAACATGTTGTTCTTACCCCTAGAGGAACAAGGTCAGCAAACCACAGCACTTCCTATCAGTTCTCCACCTGAAAACACTCAAAAACAGGCTATTTTTGGATCATGTCAGCTGCTCCACTGAGCATCTGCGCTGAATGTCAACTGCTCCTCCTTGTACCTGCGCTGAAAGTCAAAACCAATGAAGGCTACCTGCGCTGGGCGAGATTGGCCAAGTGGCACAGTCATTCTGCAAGGTGTCAACTGCCCAGGAAGCTTCCAAACTGACACTTGGTTCAAGGAATTCGCCCTATGATGAGTAAGAGGTACTTGATCTCCATGTGGAAGCAAGGATCTCCAAGTGGACTCAAGAACTGAAGTTTAACTGAAGAGGGAGAGGACACAAGGCAGCTTTATGTCAGTCTCAAGCTGACTCATCCTTTCTCCTTCTACCCTATATATAGAGCTCTTCTATGAGGTCTAGGGAGGCTGGAATTTTGTGCAAAGTAAGGAAGTGCTGTTGGTTTACAGTTAGAGTTATTGGGTGATTGCTTTTATAGAGGAGAAGAGGAGATTTCTTGCTGCTGGGGAGGTGCTGCTGGATTGGAGCCATTTATGGTTGTAACCTTCTCAGAACCTTTATCTTCTATCAATAAAGCTTTTGATGTTCTCCTATATACTTGTATTGCAATGATGTATTGTTTTTATCTGTATATTTGATCCATTCTAATCCATGCATCAGTTATGAGTACATGTTCCTTGTAGTTTCCCTCTCTTGTTTTTGCAGGATCTTTGTGTAACTGGGCCGGCAAAAGGAGCAAGGAGCTGGGAACAAGAGGCAAAGAGAGAAGACAGGATCGACAAAAGCGAAAGACATCGGTTGGTCAATCTTTTCTTCCTTCTCTGTACTTTCATAAAGGAAAAATATCAAAGCTTTACTTTCAGTTGTTGCTAAGGAACTATCACCCTTAGAGTAGGGATAGGGTCATTCCGAGTCAGATACTTTTCCCCACAACACCTTCCAACCTTATTCCTGTAGTATAAGACTACTTCCAACCATCCTCTCTAATCGTTGGGCGTAGGTTAGCTTTATGGGCCAAGGAGGGGAAGTTTGGGATCCATTTTTCAAGGGATGAGATCCACTAATGATGGGATAGGGGTTCCATAAAGAGAGGGAGTAGCTCCATGATGGGAGGGATCAGGGCTGAAAAAGAATCCATTTGAAGTTTGTTAGTTTGGAAAGATATGACTAACAATTCCTCTAGACTTTACTTTTAATTCTTACATGCATTAAGTCATGTTCACAGACCACAATGTAAGACAGTGCACACTTTTGTGTAGTTCCTAATGGACTCTTCTGTGTATGTGTAGAGATTGACTAGGGAACTACGCCTGCAGCCAAAAATAGGGTTTTTAACCATGGGATCCAAAAATTCTACTTTCTTTGGGATAATTTGGATTATAAATTTGCAAGGGTGTTCTTTGGGTAACATTTATGGATAGTGAAATATCCAAACTGATGGTCATTTGCCTAATGTGACAAAATGATGTGTAACAGATTTCCCCCTAAAGTGTAAAGTCGGAAGAGATGTTTGATCTGAAGCGCTTTATCATGCCATGGTTTGGGTTAGAGACTATAGTTGGAGACTTGAAACTAATCAATTAGATGTTACACTGAAATATATAATCAACACTGAGGTAGGCATTCCCATACTTAGAGTATAAATGTCTCAAAGAACTACTATGGAAATAAATCTCAAGATCCATGTCAATAGAATACATAGTATGGACACAGTCATAAATGGATCTATGTTTACAATCATGAATATTTAATTACTACATGCAACTTGGATGGATGACACTAGATCTAGGGTTTTGATCTCTATCTCTTGATCCATAGTATGAATATATCCATGTGAGTGAATGTCTCATAGTTGGACATGGTAGAAACCATTTGATTACTAGTTAATGATGTGAACTATTAACAAGTGTGAGTGAAATAACCAATAATGACAATGGTTTTGAAGGTACTTCTAGTACAATCTACAAAGTGTGAATAGATGTGTTGATGTCGAACACTCATAGAATAATTTGATCGAAGGTCAATGATGAGAACCTATCGTCGAAGATGAGAAACCTACCATTAAGGTATGCAGGCTTCAAGGTAGTGAAGGTTTCTAGACCAACTTCCTAGATAGTGAGCTGACATCAATAGGAAAGAACTGGTCATAGGAGGGCATACGACACAAAAATCATGTCAATTTTTGAAGAACAACAGTTTGGAGTAATACATGACTAACGCAAGGATGGTCGATGCGACTGAAGCTATGAATGGAAAAGTAATTTGATTGAGTTTAGACTTCTCTTGGACATATCAGAGACACGACATGATGAATTGGGAGAATTTGACTCAAAAATAATACCTAAACCAACTAAATACTTTCAATGAGGTATGGTCAACTGAGAGGCAAATGGATTTACCAACCAGGACACAAAAAGCGATAGTGTCATGTTCAAGAGATTCATACTACCTTTTATGAAAAAAACAAAGGTTCTTTCTCACTTTTCCCCCACCATTACTGGCAAGTACCTCTTTATTTTTTGGAAAGCTTGAGGAGGACAACATATTCTTTTTCTATAAGCTCATCATTCAGATGAGTCCTTTAAAGTACTTTTAACAAACCCTAGGAAGGAGTGGTTCGGTCTTGTCATGCTTAATGAGTCATGCTCTTTCTAAGTTTTGCAAGTCCAGTGAATGAGTGAATCAATGTTGTTTTCATTTTTAAAGAGTTTGAAAAAAACACAAAAAGAAAACTCATTCATTTCTTTCAACATAAATTTTAACAAGCCTAGAGAAAGTAAAGCTCAGTGTTTTTGATTTTTAGGGAGTCAAGAGAAAAACATAAGAAAACTCCACATTTTCCTTTTTCGTAAATTTAGTCTCTCAAAACTGAAAAAGGGTAAATAATGCATGAGAGAACTCTATTTACCATGATTAGTCAACGTATACCTTTTTCATAAATAGTCTAATTCAGTCCATAAAAGGGGTAAACTTATATTGAATAGAAGATTGTTGATTTACTTTTACAAGTTCTATCAGTCAAGTACTCAGCGATATTTTCATGTTTAAGGAGTCTAAAAAGGGCATAACGTGAAGTCCTTGGTTTTTCTCTTTTCATAAGTTTTAATGAGTTTTAAAAAGTGATAAAAATATACTCAATGCCAAAATGATATGTTTTCATAAATAACCTGTGATCTGCACACTTAAACTAAAAAATCATATCACTCCTCAAAAATATAGTCAAAAACATTATAAATTTGGATTTTAAGGGCTGATAGGAAAAAAATAATATTTTAATAAGCTTAAAAACCTTTAAAACCCCAAAAAGTAAAAAAATTTACCATTGTTTTTAACCCTTTGAGAGTGATAGAGCTCATTTTTCACCAAGAACTTCAAAGGCAGATTGTGGGAAAACTATTGGATGAAATCACAAGTCATATTCCCCAAGTAAATCACCTTCTGAGATCTTCATTTTCATGGTTTTAATTTCACATTTCACCATGTATTTGGTTTTTTTGGGGAGTGTTCTCAAATTGAAAATTGCCCTCGATGTTCCTAGTTAACCCTTATCAGGCCTCCGCATATCAATCGTTCTTTTCACACTGAAAAATGTGATGTGCGTAATTTCTAAAGAGATAAACACACACATCCACATTGTTCTGCACAGTCGGTTGCACATAGTGCCGAGGGGATAAAAATTTAAATAAAAAATGCCCAAATTTCTTGCAAATTTTCACCATAATTGTTTCTAATGATCTTTTATTTTTGTTTACAAGGTTTTGAGCTACAAAGATGGAGTGGAGAAAACGTGAGCATGAAGAACAAGAAATAGTTACTATAAGCCACCCAGAGACCATATAGGCATTGACAAACTGTGACCTATACAAGTTTTTCACCATTTTGTGCATGAAGGCCCAACTAGACTTACTATAGTGGATGGTGGGAAAGTGGAAAGTGCAAGAAGAATGCGTCATAGTTAGATACCATGGGCTCATCATTGACGCTGATGACATTTACTTATTGACTAGGCTTCCACACTGTGGGGTGGGAATTTCTCTGTATGGGCATAGGTGAGGTGGCAAAGCTAATGCCACCTATCTGTTACAACATTGCACTGACAGAGATTCTCTCAAAGATGGGAGAATTGACATTAAAACCATAGCGAGGCTTCCTTCAAAAGCTATCAGGTTCATTGTTGAACCACTATGTGGTAGTGAAGCTCTACATTTTCTTACAAAGGCTTAGATGCAAACCATCGTTGAGTGTTTGCAACCACTATATTCAACTAGACTAAGGTTGTAATTGTCAATATGAAAGGGAAACTAACTAGAGTTATAACATGAAAACTCAAGAACTTTGGGTATGGTGCCTTTATCATCTCATTCTCCCTAGATCAGATCCCTCTTCTCACTCCACATGTAGCTATAGAGAGAGGAGGGCATCAAGAAGCTTGCTTGTTGAAATGGGTCACACTCATGGCAAACCACGGAAGTGGCGAAGGGTCAATGATTTGGTATACTCTTGACTTCTTCGAGTGGTTGTAAAATCATATAACCACAATTGAATGTTTTCCATATGCAAGCATGAACTACAAAGTTGATCCATATATGCCACTTCCAATCGGGATGTTGTGGGGCGATCTAGGTAAAAACTTCACACTTTGGCTACTTTTGAATTTTTTAATCTTTTGAAATTTTTTGGCATCTAAAACTAATTGTCTAAAATGATCATGCAGATGTGGCCCTGGTGAGACTATCAGGGTTACACATATATGATAGGCTTGGTGATAAGACAATATATCCCACAATTCCAAACCTAGATGCAGCAGAGGCAAGGAATGAGTTAAAGCACAATCTTGGGAGGTTGACCCTGGACATATCGGATGTCGAGATAGATGACTTGCCTCTTCGCTTTAAGAGGCACACTGTGGGGCTTCCCTAAAGGATATTGGAACAAAATATAAGAACAATTCAAGAACCCTTTGAAAAAATTACAAAGGAAAATTAGTGAAAAACAGGTTGTGGGACCTTTCTCTCTCCTCTCTCATAGAGGACACATGGCAGCGTATTATTGGCTTGAATGACGGAGAATGATGATGTCATCACACCCAATGAGAGCATGACATGTGGTAGTCATATTCTATGTTTTTGGGCAGCCAAAGGGCACATTTATGATAGACATATGGACAAATCATAAGCTGACACATGGCACATGTGATGTCAGCATGACGTAATCCCGGTGGTCATAGCTGATGAGCCTCATAAATGGGTAATTATATGGGCTCATTTTACCTCCTAACCTAGTCAAATCAACCATTCTCTTAGCTGATTGTATGATTTTCTTATTATATTTATGCTTACAGGGTGAGTTGAGTTAGTTATGATGCCATATGGTCTAGCATGGATTTAATGCAGATTATTGATGGATTTCAATGTCAAAGTCAAGGATCCAATGGTCAAATTACAGCAATAACTAGAAGTGGACAGAGGAGAGGACTTATAGGAGGGAATCCCCCTCATTTATTACTCCTCACTTCGAATTCCCCTTCATTCAACTTGGAGTACAAGCAGCCGAATCATGCACTAGAAGGCAGCCGAGCAAGTGGAGGACGACTAATAGTTATCTCGAGTTTTGGGAGCCAAGCCTCCCTAATTTTAAGGAAGTTGTTCATAGCTTCAGACGTATAAGTAGAGAGTCCTAGGGCCTCACTAGGGTCAGATTTTTTGCTTGTGTAAATTTTGCTCAAATTTCGAGCTTATTATTTTCTGACAGCTTCATGTAATCTTGCTATTGTTTTGATAATGAAGATGGAATCCTTTTTGAACTAGCACTGAGTTACCTTAGAGGGCTAAAGCTCTTGGGTTACGGCCTAATCCAAGCAGCCAAGCTTCTCTTTACTTGTATTTGTATGCTTTACTTCAGTTTGTAGAGTAATTTGCTATTAGATGTATTTCTTTTATGGTTAAGAATAGGTTGCTTTTGATGATTTAGTAGCTTGATTCCATTTGTACTTTCAGTAGCAGGTTAAGTAGTGGTTAGAAAAGATTCAAAAGGCTATCAGTAGTGCCTTGGCCTCTCTTCCTCCCTCTGAGACCATGATTTGAGGCAAAGACTCTCTTGCTACCCCAAAAACACAGATTTTCCTCACTCATAGGACTTCTAGTGTTTACAGCTCTCTAATAGGTGGATAGTCCAGTTTTGCTTTGCTTTAGATCTTATTTACCATGTCCACTTCCTGATTTGCAATATTCCTTTTGCATGCTTTCCTTTCTTCCAGAATTTCCTAGCATTTCCTTCTATACATCTAGTTTAGGCCATTTTAATGCAAAACCCTATCTTTTCTAGTATGCACTCATTCCATTGGTTGCTCGATTTCCTTGGTTGACTATCAGTTTCTATGCAACATATATCTTCTAGTTGTAGGCAATCTTACCAGAAATCACACCCTCCATCTGATCCATGCCCTATAGGTCTCCCAAACCTCACCTCAATTCTGCCCTAGTTTCCTTCATTTTTCATAGAAATTCTTCCTCTCTCCTTTAGCAAACCCAATCATCTTTCCCTCTCCTGGTGAGTCATGATAGACCCTAGGCACCCTAGCACCTCATTCCAACCTTCATCCACCTTTTCCACCCACTCTCACACCCTCAAAACAATGAAAATTTCTCTCGGCCTCCTCCTGTAGGCCTCCTGTAGTTTCCCTTTTTTCCTCTTGTAGTTTTCTTGTCTCCTCCTGTAGTTTTTCCTGTAGGCTTTCTTTTGAAAGCCGAGTGTGGGAAAAGCCTCCAGAAGGCCACCTAAGACCTCCTAGGACCCATCCACACCATCCTACATCCTCCCAAGCTGCAAAACGGCCCTCTAACGCCACCTGTTCGTTGCCACACTCACACACAATAAATTAGATGCATGTTAAATTCACTGGGCTATCAGGAATCCTGGGGTTCTATGGCTCAGATTGACTCGATAACCGAATATATGGCCGACCTCCTAGACCGCCATGACCTGCTAGATGTTCCCATGAATAAACCTCTCCCCACCTGGAGGAACAGAAGAATCGGAGAAGCGGCCATGGCTAGAAGACTAGATAGGTTTATGATGAAAGGTTCTCTGTTTCAACAGCTTCATCATTACAAACAATGGGTCGGCTCTGGAGGCATATCTGATCATCACCCTATCTACCTGGAGATTGCGGGGCCATTCCAAAAACCAAAAGCCCCTTTCAAATTCAACCATGGCTAGTTACAGGACCCATCCTACATTAAGTTGGTCAAGGACTTCTGGGTACTTCATCCGATCGACAGATCAGACTCATTGGCAAAGGGATTCTTTAAGAATTTATCGCAACTCAAACATCTTACAATCGACTGGGCGAGAGAAAAAAACCATAAGGAGAATTCTGCACTAAAGCTCATAGAATCAGAAATATCCTCCCTCACAGATGATAGAGGATTGGGTTTCACCTCGGCTGATGAAAAAGCCCACCCGGTGGATTTAGAAAACCAGAAGCAAAAAATCTTGAGGGAGTGAGAAGAATCAGCCAGACTTCGTAGCAGAGCTACTTGGCTAAAAGCGGGAGATGATAATACGCATTTTTTTCATAATTATGAAAAAGGCAGAAAGGAAAAGAACACCATTTTGAATCTCCCTATGCCAGACGGTGATGTTGCAGACACATTCCCCAAGCTCTCTCAGCTGGGATCATCCCACTTCAGGAACCTCTACAAACAGCCACCAGGTGCAACTATTGCTGATATCATCAACATCGCTGGTCACTTCCCCAGATTTGTAAACGATGATGAAGCAGAGACCCTCTTTGATCTAGTGACATCAGAATAACTTGAAAGCACCATTAAGTGGTTCAAGAAGGATCAAAGCCCGGGGCCGGATGGATGGACCATCGAATTTTACATCGCCTTCTATGAGCTAATTAGCAATGATCTACTGAGGGTGGTTGAGAAATGTAGAGTAGCGGGATCGCTATATAATGCTATCAATTCTACCTTCATAACTCTAATCCCCAAATCAGATTCCCCTTCCTCTTTTGAAGATTACCATCCCATCTCCCTCTGCAACGTGCTCTACAAGATCATTTCCAAAATCATTGCAAATCACATCCATCCCATCTTGTCTCGTCATATCGCTCCTCAACAATTTGCCTTCCTCGAACACCGACAGATCCATGAAGCCATTGGAGTGGCACAGGAAGCCCTCCATACTATCTGGACCAAGCATCACAAAGCCATTATCTTAAAGATTGATCTAGCCAAGGCTTTTGACTGGGTCAGTTGGCTTTATCTCAAGATGCTTCTGATTCATCTGGGGTTCCCTAATAATTTCATCACTTGGATCATGGCCTGTATCACCACTCCCACCTTCAGTGTTATGATAAATGGATCTGCATCCTAGTTCTTCCACTCTGAACGTGGTCTCAGACAAGGCTGTCCTCTGTCTCCCCTCCTATTCCTGGTCGTCATGGATGGATTGAGTCACCTTATTGAATCAGCAAAGAGGAATGGGGATCTTTGTGGCCTAAAAATCACTGATGACTGCTTCCTCACACACCTTCTTTTTGTAGATGATGTCCTGATCTTCCTTGATGGTAGCATTCGAGATTCTCGCTCCTTCTCTAACATTATCTCGCTTTTCACATCCACCACAGGGATGCTGGCTAACCACTCAAAATCCTCAATTATTATTTCTAGAACCTCCATCCAGGAATCACAATTAGCCCATCATCTTTTTCCTTATAGCACCCATCCCTTAGACATCGGACTCAAATATATGGGGTTCAGGATCAAGCCTGTCAGCTCAAAGATCATGGACTGGGTATGGCTTGTTGCTAAATTGGAGAAGCGCCTCAATATCTGGAGCCATAGATATCTCTCCCGAGCGGGCAGACTTGTACTGGTAAAAGTTGTCTTGGAAGCGACCCCGATCTTCTGGATGGCTCTTGCCTGGATCCCGCGAAGCATTCTGATCAGGTTACAGCAAACTTGCAATAGATATCTGTGGAATGGGAATCAGGACAAGCGCATATATGCTTGGGTCGGATGGAAAAAGATCACAACACCAAAAAAATGTGGGGGATGGGGCCTCAAGGATCTTCCTACATTCGCAAAAGCTCTCGCGGCAAAAATGGGATGGACCTTGCTCACTGGTAACAATCTATGGACTGTCATTACATATCACAAATATATATGGCCTCTCCAAATTCTGGACTGGATTCACCTCCCATCCTGGCCAAAAGATGACATATCATCTGTATGGAAAGCTCTTCTCAACTCTATACCAATTATCAGGGATAATTTGGTATGGAGAATAAATGATGGATCGCTGGCCCGTATTGGATTGGATCCATGGAATGGTAGTGGCGGTAGGCATATTCTACCCGAAGATCTCATCTGTCATCTGCACTCACAGAACATTAAAGTATTGGCTGACATTGCAGACCCACAAAACTCTTCCGTTTTCGATCAGCGCTGGAAATCAGCAGTCCAGATTAATATCCCACCCCTCTAGCAACAGGACTGGTCTTCATACATCAGCGCATTAACAGATTTGCATATCAGGATCAAACAGGGGCAAGATGAACTCATATGGTATCACTCAGAAAACGGCATCTACACTCCAAAATCCGGCTACCTCACTCTGATATCACATAAGGTCCCGGACACTATCTCATTTTGGTGGAAATATGTTTGGAAACTCACTGCTCCCCCCAGGCAAAAACTATTCTTTTGGTGCATTTTAAGAGGAGTTGTCCCCACTGGGGAATATCTCATGCACCGTGCAGTCCACGGACCGACTTGGTGCACCCTATGCAAACTCAACTCAGAATCGAGTGCACACCTGTTTATAAACTGCTCTACACTACAGGCATTATGGCAATCACTAGCATCCTCCATACAACACTCAGGAAAATGGGAGGGAGAAGACATAATCCAGACTTGGGAATCTTGGTACTACAATCACAAAAACTCCAAACTACAAAGTCTGCCTGTAGTCATGTGCTGGTATCTATGGCTTGCCCAGAACCGATTGATATTTGATGATAAACCGGTAAACTAGCCGCATCTCACTGCTCGCATCATATCGGCCTACAACGAGCTGCCTGAGCTGCCACAGCCTAGAGTTAGAATTCCGCACGATCCCCGAGAATTGATCACAATACACCATGGGCATATTTTGACGGCGCAGCCCAACAGCAGGGCTGTGGGGGCGGTTTTCTATTATACATTAATGAACAAAATTTTTACAAAGTGAAACTGGGTCTGGGATCTAGCATAAATAATTTCGCTGAATTGATCACCCTCCAACATCTTCTGCATTTTGCATTAGGACACAATTGCATGCATATACATATATTTGGAGACTCGAAGATTGTCATTGATTGGTTCAACAATACTACTATATGCCACACACACACTCTCAGCTACATATTGGATGATATCAACATTCTAAAGGCACAATTCACTGATATCTCTTGTCAACATATCTACAGGGAATACAACAACAGTGCCGACCAACTATCCAAGGAGGCCACGGCACTACCCAGAGGAGAGTGGATGATCCAGGAGCAGCGTGGGACAAATGCATATCAATACTATCATCGTCCGTATATAGATACACATTATCACAGGGCAGCCAGCCCATGAGATGCAGATCTGAAAATGATATTTTTTGGGAACTTACTATACATAGCTGACAATACAAACTACTTACAGCCCTGCGTGGAAATATGTATATATATCATAGAACAACACTGAACATCCTGTGTGATGTTTTTTGCTTTTTGAACAGATTAGATATATAAGTATACCCATATGTGGCAGAAGAACTTATAGCATATGCTAAATGCATCTACAATATGTAATTTTTCAAAGTTAATGAAAGATTACGATTTTTCCAGTGGAAAAAAAAAAAAATCGATCACATGACCCAAAAACTCAAAAATGCAGGAAAAGCACCCTAGACTAATGGTGTTGGTGATAACAAGTCACCACCTGTGTGATCATATGTAAGAGCCTAGTCCATGAACTTGGCACGCCAGTAGTATGGTGCTATAATCTCAGAGGTAACTCGTTGGTCCTCACATCCTGAATACCAAGGGTGAGACCCTCGATCTAATGCTGCAATACTGCAAGGGTCTCGACTACATCCAGATCACGAAGGATAGCACTTCCTATAGCCTCTCCTGTTGGAATGACAGCTGCTACCCTGGGGCGCACTACTGGTCGCATTGGTCCGATGTCTACACGAACATATGAGTTTTATTACTCTTGATAATATTTAAAAAATACATGAGAACATTATAAAAATAATGAACAAAGATATGGTCAGATCTTTTTACCTGTAACACCCTACTGCTCGCCAGCCGGCAGCACCAAATCTGGGTCACCCCGAAAATCCATCCCAGCATATGGATACTCAGCAAAGACCATCTCCTGATGGTTGAACCACTCAAAGAAGGTAGCAGAGAATCAAATCTGCGACTGACCAGCATGTATGGCCATAATATCAACCCATGTTTGCATCCATGGTTCCATCGGTACTGGCGGTCCAAGTGAAATGTACTGTCGCTGCATTAGTGGGATCCTCTCCAAGGCGAAAGCGGTTAGAATAGAACCATAACCAAAGTTTTTGGATCTTCCGTTCTTCACCTTGGTAAGTTGTTCTTTTATAACCGGAAGTACTACATCACACCAGTTGAATACCTTTGGTTCAAGGCATTCCAGAGCATACTGCATATAGGACCTGTTGGCCAAATGAAGAACCGCACTACCATCCAATCTAGCAAAGGTGAATAAGGTAGCCCTCAAGGATCGGTCAGTGACATCTTGAATACTAATCTTACCATCCCTACTCGGCTGAGAACCATCTCTACAGAACTGGCAAATATAATCCCTCACGGATTCACCCCCATGGGCGGATCCTGATAGTGAGAGAGGAGCACCACGCCTCGATAAACCAGTCAAGAAGTAGATATCCTCAACAATCAAAGGGATGGATTTACCTCAAATCTGGAACACTTGGTTGGTAGGATCCCATGCATCGAGAAAATATTGCAACAAATTGATTTTTTGCCTAATGCTAGATATATGGAAGAATTTGAGCAAGCCACAGTTCCGCAATGTGGTCACCGTACCTAGATCAGGTAAAGCAATCATATCCTCTTCTTTATGCTTGCATTCATGCCATGTAATGACCATCTTGATCCAATGAATCTCTGAAAGAAAAACAAGAGAAGAATTAGGATCCCGATTCGGGCAAAAATAGACAAAATTTCCACAAAAAACAGTGCATAAACTTTCCTCTTTGCACCCATCGCATCCCCACTGTGTACTAGGTGGGATGCATACTGACTGGCCAATGGCCAGCTCAGTATGCATCACACCTTTCGATGTATACTAGGTGCGATGGGGAGAGAATGAATTGTTCAAACCCCAAAGGCCCATAAAAATAGGAAAACATGCTCAGAATCAGAAAAGGAAAGAATGCAATTGAAGAGCTTAGGGTTAGCTCCTACATGGTCCAGACAGCGCCAAAATAGTCCACAAACTCTCCCAGAATCAGTTGATGAAAATCGAGGGGGAAAACACCTCCAGAGCTCCAAAAATCCCAAATTTGAATGAAATGGTAAAAATGAGAGGTAAAAACTAATTTTATGTTACTATTCACATAATTCAAGTAAAATATTGGTGTTTAACTCATTTTTCAAGCATGTATTTACATTTCTAATCAATTTGATGGATTAATTGAACAGGAAGTATGATCGTTAGAAGAACATAGTGTTAATGGTGAAATCAACATCTTTGACTATCATCCCGAGCTGGTTTATGCAAAGTTCAAGCTCGTTAAAAAATAAACCTAGCAACAAGCACGTTTACGTGAAGTTCAAGCTCGTTAAAAAATAAACCTAGCAATGAGCACATGCTCCCCCAAAGTTCAAGTTCATTAAAAATGAACCCGCCTTCAGTAAACAACCATTGTGATCACATAATTATCAGCTTTTGAACCTTGGTCATGTTCTTACCATCACATCCACTCTTTTTTAGCCTATCATGTGCCTCCATTTGATTGTTTACCCTTTTGAGGAATAGCTGCGCAAGTGATTCTATTAGCCACCTTCTTTACATTGCCATGATTGAAAAGTTCCAAACCTTACCTGGAATTAGTTGCTATCTAAAAAACATCACTCGTTCCTAAAAAATGAGTCTCCTTTAAGCTCTTTTCATCTGACTCGTAAAATATAAAAAGATTGCCAAGCAATTGGCCTCTCCAGCTCGTTAAAGTCATTGGAAGTGCCATCTCTCCTTTATATTTTAATCTTTTTGGACCTGAGGGATCATTACATAAAAATATCGAGCGTTTGTCTTGTTTGGATCATTAAAACTATTTAAAAGTCATACCATTCATATTATTTTATAGTTTTTCGGACTTAAGGGATTATATTATGAAAAGGACTACCGAAATTGCCTTTGCGTCTCTTTTTAGACTCTCTAAAATTGAAAAGGACCGAGTTATCTTTGTCGTTAAACTCGTTCAAACAATAGCGACAAACATGTCCATGCAGACAAGAATGAGTTTCACTGTCGCTAGGCTCTTTAAAACATAGCGATAGGTTTGCCCGAAGGGAAAATTATAGAACAAGGATATGTTATCCTCCTCAAGCTTTACAAAAATAAATAGGTACTGGTTAGCAATGACTAGGGAAAAAAGGGAAGAAAACTTGAATAACTTCATTGGTAGAAGGTCGCTCTTGAACATGACACTTTCACTCCATCACCATGATTGAGTCGGGTTGGGTTATCCCGTTCACTGGTCATATCACCATTGGTCCTTCGTACCATCCATCTTGGGGTTAATGCTACCAATCCATTTCAGTGTTGCTGATATGTTCATGAGAAGTCGCTCAGAGAATTCACCAACCTAGCTAACGCCTCATCCTCTGCAATACCTTAACACTTCATTCTTTCATGACCGCCACCCTGAACCTTGTATCATCAGATTGTTTTCACCTTCACAAAATTATTTGCTCCATTCCGTGTCATAGATGTGGGATTCATTAAGGCCCTCCTACGATGGGTCACTTCTTGTCAACATCAGATTATTATCCAAGAAGTTGAATTAGGAAAAACCCTTTCAGTACTTTGAAGCTCGCATTCCTCAATGGCAAATTTCTCACTTCTGGCAACAGGTTTACATCAATGGCCTTCAACCGAAAGATTTTGCGTGGTGTTCAACATTGACTCATGTATTCACACCACGTGGATTGTACTACACTACCTTGAGAGTCATCATCATTATCAGTGATTCCCCTCGTGCCTGTTAACAACTTACATCATTGGCTGGTAATCAGGTGATGTCTTTCCATGTTCAACATCAGAACATCTTTTCACATGGATCGACTTTTACTTCGGGTGAAGATTGAATGAGTTTGAAGACCCCGGATCTAGTTTCATCCATCCAGGTTGCGATATATTTAGGAAAATAAAAACATCAAATGTACATCATTGCTGCACAGATAATCATCCAAGCTAAGGGATGATGGCTCTACCAGAATCATCAGTCTGCCACACAAACGATTGTTTGTCTTATGTACATGAAAATGAATTTATAAAGCTGAGCATGGGAATGCCTAGCTCAGTAAGATCATGAAAATATTTTAAAGATAATGTATTGTATTGTATCTTATTACAGGTCACCTTCCAGTTCGAAAAACCACGGATCCTCATGATAAAGCATTTTACCCAACATAAGAAGATTTACGACCTCATGCTTTAGGGGGAAACTATTATAGACATATTTGGGAACTGCAACCCTAATCACATATGTCCATAAACCAAGGGCTTCTAAACCCTAAAAGTGTTGTTTCTACCTTAAAGGAATAAGATCAATTGATTACATCATTTCCCAGAAGTTCTCCCTGAAAAACTGCTCAAAACTAGTCAAAACTGGACCATACAGACTGCTCCATGCTGAGGGTGCGATGCATCTCACCTATTACACATGGGGGGTGCGATGTATACTAAAAATCCCTTCTGTAGGGTGCGATGATTGAGAGCAGAAAAATGGCAGAGGTAGTTTGCTAGGTGGAAACTAAAAGAATCTTCTAGAAATCGCTCATATGACACTTGCCTCTCTGAATTCGCCCAGGGATGAGTAATAGATCATGAAATCTCCAAGTGGAACCAAGAACTATCAGTGAAATGACACTAATCAAAATCCTAGAAGCTGACTCACTCTCCTACAAACATCTATATATAGATCCCTCATCCTAGAGATCTAGGAGGCTGGAATTTTATATTTTGTAAGGAAGTGTTGTTGGTTTCTCTTTGATACATTGTATTGTTGGGTGATCTTGCTTTGACTGAGGTGAAGAGGGCTTTCATGCTGGGAGGATGATGCTGGATCAGATAGCTTGGTTGTAATCCTCTCTTCTACTACTTCTATCAATAAAGCTATTTGCGTTTTCCTCCATATGCTTGTATATCTCTGAATCTTGTATTTGTATATGCATTTGTATGGTTAATGTACATCTGATCCTACATTGTTTATGGTTATAGATCTCTATGCTTTGATGGTATTTTGCTGCCTTGATTCTACAGGTGTTCTTTGAAGCGGGACAAGTGAGAAAGGAGTGGTGAAAGCTCTATCAAAGGAGAGAGGAAACAAGTAAGGAGACTAGCGAAATATTGAGGTTGGTACTCTTTGTTTCTATCTCATCTATCTCTCATAAAGGAAAGCACAAGTAACTTTAGTTTGTTTGTTTCTAAGATAGCTACCCGTCTTAGTGGGACTAACAGCTCTGAATGGACACTAGTTTTCTTGATAACAGTGAGGTAGGCAAGTGTTTTAGTACCTTGAATTAAGTGAAACAGAAAGTATTAATACTGGTGAGGAGTTGGACAGGGCATGAAAGTGTCATGAGTCCTCTTCAAACAGTTGAAAACATGTAAAACCAAATAAACCCTAAGGTAGAGCACTGTAACATCAATGAATTCCACCTTTATACTTGATTCATTTAGTTAAGCTGAAAAGAGAGAGATGATGGCACACATAAGCACATGATAACTTGAATCATAGAAGGAGAAACAATACTAAATCACCTTACCACAAGAATCCCATAAAACCCTGCAAACCCTGGTCTATTTCCTTGCCAAACTGCAGAGATGAATGTACAATAATGCTCAAAGCTTTCACAAGAGTCCAACCTTTACAAATGACTGAAAAAACACAGGAGATAGACCTCCAAAACACCTATGCTATCCATCAGGGGTTGAATCCATTATAAGAGGGGTGGTTTCAACCATATCTAAACTAGGAACACAAAAATAGGCAGTGGAACAGCTTGCCTCTTAAACCTAGGAAACTGATTCATTCAACTCCAAACCACCTACAACAGATGTATCTACCTTACCAAGTCAATTTTTATCACTTTTACATCATAATACATCAATTTACATCATGTCACATCATGAATTTGACCATAAGAGAGAAAAAGTAAAACTAAAAGAAAAAACTAGGCGAAAAACAGAGTTTTTGAGCAAAATTGGCACTTTTTCATCCTGTGCGTAGTGCCACTTGTTTTGTGCATAGTGCTTTGTTCCAGCTGAATTTGGAGGTTGTTCCCTTCACCAAATTTGCTCCACGTTGGCTTGTTGGAAATGTCTATCTGTCTACTTTCTAGAAAAAGTGGAATTTTTGAATTTGGTATCCATTTGCAATTCCAAAAATCTGTTCTCCCAACATTGCTTCTTATGTGGCCAAAAAGTGGCAGAGAGGGCATTTTTGAGGTGTTTTTGACCCTTTTGGAGGTCCAAAACTTGTCAAAATTTCCTAGTAATTTCTAGGCATGCATAAATTTTCATAAGGAATCCAAAAATGCAAAGTTTTCTTCCAAAGGAGGTCCCTATCAAAAGCGAGCGCCAGGTGGCGCTATGCACCTACTGGAAAAACCTTTTTTTTCCTTGAAAAATTCAAAATTGCCAAAACGTTTACCAAATTTCTTGAAATTTGGCATGAGTGATCTGAATCAAGTACTATGCTAGGCCAATGAAGCTTCAGCCAAGATCTTGAGCTTATCTTGCTCTTTCTTGCTCCTCAAAGCCTTCCTCAACTTGGCTTTTAGGCACCTTATCCTAGCTTTGCAAATTTTGTTTCGTCCCAAATAGTGATAAGCCATGTGCCACAACATCTTTTTCTCCTTGTTAGATTTCTCAAGAAGCTTCTCCAAGTGTATATTTTCCCTCTCTATCCATGATTCTTGGTCAGCATCAATCTCTTTCTCAAGGGATGTCAATTTGACTTTCTTTCTTTTTGTTGCTTGCCTGTTTTCCCTTATGGTTTGCAACTCCATGATTTTTTTTTTATTCTCCAACTACTTCTTTTGTTTCTCAAGGTAATTAATGATCCACTTAGCCCTTTCAAGGTTAAGAGATAAGGCATGGATGTCAGCGTCTTGTTCTTTTATGATCTCCTTGAGTTTTGAGCTTTGGGAGCCCAAATCAGTATCCTCTTCCTAAATCAAAATAAAATCTCTCTCCTGACCTTTGGAAGGCCCTTCCTCATGCAATGGTTGCTTCCCTTTATCATGCTCTGCTGACGAAGAAGGCAAAGCCCCTTTCACCCTAGGTGAAGATAGAATTTGCCTGTGGTCTGATGAAGGAAACGAGACCCCTTCCACCCCAGGTGGAGATAGTACTCGTTTGGCAGCTACAAATAATCTCTTTGTGCCTTTTTCATAAGTGAAAAATACTGGCACAACTGTAGTTTGAGTCTCATGAACTTCTGGTTGATTTGAAGGCCCTCCTTCCTCTTGAAATACTAATGGGGTCACTTGAGGGCTTGTGAAAACCTCATGTGAAATGAAAGTATCCCATGAAACATTCAACAAGCTCAACTGATGCAACACAACAATTTTGATCAATGAAAAATGATAAATGTTGTTGAACTATTGATGAAGAGGTTTTCTTTGCACCAATGTAGCCATTTTCTCAATATTTCTATATATGAAATAGGGGAGGTTCATAATCCTCACTCTAGTGGAATGCATCAATAATCTAACATGATAAATGTACAAGCGAGAAAATATCCCTTCACAGGTGAAGTATTTGATAATGAGCTTCATGAGTGGAGCATAAGTGTCCTGTAGGTATCTGAAAGGAAAGACCCTACTGATTTACTTTTGATAACTAGCCTTGATATAAGGCTCATAATGCTCCTTGCCGACAAGCTGTCCTTTGTTCCATTGTTCACCCACATTTGGAATACCTGTTGATGCAGCTATAGTTTTAGGTGTCAAAGTAAAGGAAACACCTGGTAAGTTCACCTGGCCATTGTGAAGATGAAGGACAAATAGCCTAGCAAGTTCATGGTGGTATTTCACCCTCTCCACCATCTCACAAAATTGGTAGCAAGACTGATGTTTAAAGCATGTTACTGCAAGAGGGCAAGCTAGTAACTCTGTGAGTGTGGTGGGCTCCTCCGAGATGTGTTTTCCTCCCTTATGTGGTTTTCTTGGTGCATGAATCTCTTTAGAGGAATCACTCACAATTTCCTCATCCCTTTCATAAACTGAATCCGTTTCCACATTTGCCACTGTATGGTGTAAAATGATGAGTATGAAGAGATTTTCTCAAGAATAGGTGACTGATGTTTTCTTCTTTGGGATTTGATGAGTGGGACTGATGAGTGGAAGGTTTTGATGCTAGTTGTAGGGTTATTAGGGAGTGATAGGGTTTGGGAAATGAAGATTAGGGTTTGGGGAATAGTGGGAATTAGGTGTTAGGGTTTTAGGGTTTGGGGATAGGGGGTAGGATAAGTGTCAATGAGAGAGGGAAAGGGGAAGAAAATTAAGTAAATGTAGTGAAGAGGGATGGGATATGGGCAAATTATGTAAAAGAGTAAAAAGAAACAACAAGAATGATAAAAAAGCAAAACCATAGACAATTTTGCAATACAACTGTGAAGCAATTTAGGGTTTGATTTTTTACCTATCAAAACACCATCAAGGATGATAAAATGTCTTGCTATGGCAAATAGAAGGTTTTACTTACTTGAAGGGATGGTATTTGCAAAATTTGGAGCTTTAGAAAGTCGATTGAATGAGTTTTTGGCTTGGCAGACTGGTGCGCCACACCAACACATAGGTGCATCGTGCCCATTCAAAACTATGTGTAAATCCTGCGTCCGGTGCGCCGTGCCAATGCCCAGGTGCACCGTGCCAAGAGAAATCTCAAAACTTGCTGCAATTTCCCTCTTTTAGCCTCAAATGCAATTTTGTCTCTTTTTTTCTCTCACTTTAGCACAAAAATGATGTCTTCAACACAAGTGATCCCTTTATATACAAGTGACTTTAATTTTTCATTTAGGAAAGACCCACTTTCTAAAGTTTCCTTTTCACTTTGCTTTTTAAAAACTATGTTTTGTAGTTTAGCTCTTTTTTTTGTCATTTGATGGACTAATGCTTGAATTTTCTTGTCTCTTTTGCAAAAGCTGGAGTGCATGAGTTTGGCAAGGTGACCCAGGGCTGCAAATAATACTTATTTACATATGAAAACAATAAAATTACATGAAATTTGTACAAGAAATGGAAAAACCCTGTTTTCACCTCAAAACATAGTTTTGAGGTAAAAACCCTTTATGAAGCAAATCATCAGTAGAATTTTGATCTTAAGACCTTATTAGACCTCCTCATGTGCTTGCTGACCGTTATTGAGCTTTTACATGACTATGGTGGCAAACCCTAGACCTAATGAGACTTGAAAACCCTAAAATGACTTCTGCAACTGAAATGAAATAAAAATGATAGCAAATGATTTGTACATGTGAAAATAGGCCAGAAGATGAAAAACATGAGGGAAATTGATAAAGAACCACTACCATCAGATGATCCATGACCTAATAGAATGCAGATGATCGGATGAGACACCTAAAATGCATGCAAAAAGAGAATTTTGATCACTGATGGAGGGATGAAGATACCGACACTAACATTGGCTCCAATGGGGATGGTAGCTCCTAGGAGGTGCCAAGAACTACAGATATCTGGAAAGAAGACAGTGCCTCTTCCATTGGGCTAAATGGAGTCAATAACTTTAGCAAACCAAAACCAATATCTTGACTCAAAACTGACTCAATTACTAGACTAAAAACTGATTTAAAACTGACTCAAACAATCCACACTAAGTAATCAAAAACTGAAATCAGACATTTAATTTTATAGCCTTCACTTCGAGCCCCAAACTAAATGAATGCCGACAGTACACACTTTGCAATGAAGGAAATAAAATGGTATGTACAGTGATATATGTGACAGCAGAAAATATCTCAAAGATAATACCATTTCAGTAGCTGACCATTGACCGACCCTCCTGGACAATATTCCCCATTCATTTCTTTCAGTAGGAAAGCATTTGACCCCAATATGTAGCAATTCTGAATGGTCCCTTCCCCAGATTCTTAAACTTTCCATGCTTGCCTTTGTCCTCGTTTATAGCATCCCATTTCAACACTATGTCTTCAATCTGAAATTTGTCCGCCTTTGCCTTCTGATCATAGATTTTCTTGATTCTCTCTTGTAGCTTGAAGGTATTCTGAAAAAATTCCTCTCTCATCTAATGTAAATGGATCATTTGGTTTATTCGTCATTGTAAATGATCTTCCTCGCTACCAGCTTCCTGTAGAAGTTTAACAATCGGAACTACGAGAGATGTCAGGAACACCGTGTCAACACCATATATGATCTCAAAAAGAGACATGCATATTGATTTATTCTAATTTACTCTATCTGCCCATAGTGCATTAACTAATTTCTTATGCCAACTCTTTTTGTTTGTTTCCAGCAGATTTTTGATGATGTTGACCAATGATTTATTTGAAGATTCCGCCAATCCGTTACCTTGTGGATAGTATGCAGTAGAATGTCCCAAGGTAATGTTGTATTTGCTACAAAAGTCAATCATCCTTTTGGACTTGAACACTGTTGCGTTATCTGTAATCAACTTATTAGGACAGCCAAAACGTGACAAAATATTGTTTTCAGGAAACTGAATTATTACCAAGTCGGTGGCTTATCGAGTGGGAATCACCTCAATCCATTTTGTGAAATAATATGTCACTGTGAGGATCCACTTGTGCTTAGCTGAAGATGTAGGATGAATCTCACCAATGAAATCTAGGCCCAACTGCTAAAATGGAGCACTAACTTCGACCAGCTTGAGAGGTAAAGGCTGCAACTTTCTCCTTCCTTGAAAAATCTGGCATTCATGATAGTTTGTGATAGTTTTATACACATCAACGAAAAGGGTAGGCCAATAATATCCCGCTCTCAAAATCTCATTGGCTATTGTCTTCCAAAATAGGTGACCTCCATAGTATCCCTTGTGAAAATCATCCATGACCTGTTTTGCTTCCTTCTCAATGAAACAATTTAGAAAAATACTGCTGAGATATTTTCAATAAAGTTCATTATTCATAATATAGAATTTGGCAACCTTTAATTTCAGAGTTCTACTTTTATTTCTAGCCATCCCCAGTGGCAGTGAAAGATGTTGGAGCACATATACAATATCTAAATACCAAGGAGAATGAAGAAAAATTTCAGATACCTAAACAAGCAAACTTTCTTCATCTTCTTCGGACATAGCAGCAATCAAGTTTATGTCCAAGGCATGAAAATTAGACTCCACCATCAGTTTTACTAGCCCTTGCCCCTTGATGAGCTTTGTTGGCTTTATCTCCATGTCATATTCTAACAAAGTTGTGATCCATTTGCCTCGTTTCCCTTCCGGATCTATTTGTACTAAGACATCTTTAACGACTACGTTAGGGACATAAGCAAGAATACGAGAATGCAGAATATATACTCGAAAATCTTTCAAAGATTTTACCAAGGCAAGAGCTTGCTTTTCAATAATGTTATACTTTAAGGCTACATCTCTTATTGTTCTGCTGAAAAAGGCAATTGGTTTTTCAAGCTAGTCTCTTTTCTGCATTAGCATTGCTGCCATAGTATGATCCGAAGTGAATGAAAATAAAATGAAATCTTGGGAATAATTTGGGCTGATTAAAATCGGAGTTGAAGAAAGAGCCAACTTTACCAAATTGAAAGACTTAATATCTTCTTCGGTCCACTTTACTACACTATCTTCATTTAACATGTTAGTGATTTCCCTCAAATGTTCAGCTAGATTTGGCACAAAATGACGTAAGAAGTTCATCTTATCGTTGAATGCTTGGATCTCCTTTTTACTACGTGGAAAATAAATTTTTTGAATGGCTTCCACTCAAGCAAGATGGATGCGGATGCCCTCCTTGGATATGATGTGACCGAGAAGCTTCCCTTCATCCATGGCAAACAAGCTCTTTTTTGGATTAAGAGATATGCCATACTTTCTATGTCACTGAAAAAAAATCTTCAAATGGTAAAGATGCTCCTCATCTGAATTGGAAAAAACTATCAAATCATCAAGATAAACTACTAAAAATACATCTTTCTCATTTGCAAAGGTGATATCCATAGCCCGCTGAAAAGTTGCACCAACATTCTTTAATCTGAATGGCATCTTGGCATAATGGAAAGTCCCCCACGGAGTGGTGAATGTTGTTTTGTCCCTGTCATCCTCATGGACCAGAATTTGATTATAGCTGGAATACCCATCGAGTAGCGACATACGAGATGCTCCAACTACTCTTTGAAGTATGTGGTCCATTTTTGGCAATGGATAATTATCTTTCAAAGACACCTTATTCAGATTTCTGAAATCAATACATAATCTAATCTCACATGTCTTCTTCCGCACAGGCACCAAATTGGAAATCCAATCTAAAAATCTTATTGGAACGATTATACCAGCCTTGTACAATCAATTCACCTCTTTCTCTATTGATGGCAACAACTTTGGATTTATCCTTCTTAACTTTTGTCAAAATGGCTTCTGGTTTGGCTTGATTGGAATGATGTGCTGAATTATACTCTTATCGTACTCCTTCAAATCTGAATAGTCCCATGCAAATACATTAGTAAATGAAGACAATAAACTAATTTATTTTGCCTTTACCTGAGGAGGCAATGCCTTTGACAACTTCACCATCATTAGATTTTCTCTTGTTTCAATATTCACATCCTCAACTCCCTTCTCGGTCGGCACCAAGCTTGGCTTCCGAGCTACATCATCTTGATCAAATAACTCCACTAAAGGTATCAGGACTTTAGGAATGACATTGTCCTTCAGCTGCAAAACTTCCAACTGATTTACCTCTATGTCTAATTCACCATCATCTTGCTCTCCATCGATAGAAGTATCTTTGTATTTGCCTTCATTTTGCAGAAATTCTTCAATCTCTTTGTAATCTTGAAAGACCTACCAATATCTTTGATTATTAGGGATAGCTGGGCAATATTTCACATGAATTTCAAACTTATTGTTTGAATTCATCAGGATTTTCAAGTTACTTGCAGCTGTTGCAAGGGAATTTGCAATAACATTTTGTACATGAGGGACACATGTTAAGGTATAATTTGGAAACAACCTCAAAATATCTAAAACCGCATTATGGTAAGCCCGCATTCGAGGATGTTTGGCTTGGTATTCACCATTGACTTGCTTTATTACTAATTTGAAGTCACCATAAACTGAAATTATTTTTGTATTCAACTTCATGATGATTTTCAAACCAGCAATTAAAGCCTCATATTCAGCTTCATTATTGGAACAATCGAAAGCCAATTTATACGAACAAAATCTTACATTACTCAGGACTTTGTTTGGTAGGAAAGCAGGGCTGTGTATCGAAATACCAATTCCAGCACCATCCTTACCTACTGCTCCATCAAAGTCCATACTCCACAAACCGGCTTCGTCCTCCAAATGCTAAAATTTTGCCTACTCTTCTACCTTTGCTTGTTGTCCATCAATTTTCTGCTACTGTTGGAAGGTTGATTGTTCAGCGGTACTATCAAGGCTTTGTCTTTCTTGATCAAGTATGGCTCTGAAATTTTCTGTGATCTTTGGAATATCTTCAACTTCAAGTAATTGACTATTTACATCATTAAAACTATCAGAATAAAGAACAAAAGATTCCAAATCGGTATGTACATAATTGATTGGATGATTCAAAGGTTTCTCCTTGCTTGTGATCATATACTTCATCTTATTCTCTCGATATAATTTACTCAATTGACCAAACATGGGAATAGTGGCATAGGAGAAATCTAGCTGTAATGTCCCTTTGAGTTTTACACTCCACGATCTAGATAGAAGCATGCTAAATCTAGGGGGAATGTCGGCCACAACCATATCCATAAGAACATTCTTTGTTGGAATCTGATCTAAAGTTACAACCAAATCTTTAATGAGACCAATACATTTGACCCTACTAGAGTCAAAGGAAAAAAGATCATGGTACTTGCAAGTGATATCTAAACCCAATTTTTCCATAATTGTCTTTGGCATCAGGTTATGAGATGCTCCTGAATCAAACATGGCGTTGTGCAAGACATAATCATGCAATCTAAGGTTGATATAAAAAGGATCTACATCACTATCCTCAGATTGACCTTCTAATGCCGGACCAAAGATAAGCTCGGGCTAGTCATCCTCCACATTAACCATATCATATAACGGATCTAAATTCAAAATCTTTGACACGTGACCTTTATAGTTGCTATTCTTCATTAATTTAGTCAAAGGTATCGACACTTTTGACTTAGAAATCTCATTCTCTAAGCTAAAGGATGTAGTTTTCTCTACCTCTTTAAGTGGAGCATCCTTCTTTTCAGTCTTCTCCTTTGATGCACTTGGTTGATTGGACTTTTCATTTGCTAATTATGTTTTGCTAGTAGTAGGATTTGTTGCCTCCTTTCCCGTTTTCCGCACATTTGGAGAATCATTCTTTGGTGGTGTTGCTTCCTTCCTCTTTTGAATTGGATTGATGGGTACCTCTCTACTCCTGAGTGAATATTGTCATTGCTGGGCTGTCAAGGCATTCATGTATCCCCTCTGATATTCATCATATTCTTCTTCTAGGACTGTTTCATTTGCTAAGATAAAATCTTCATCCTTTTTTACAGCTGGGTTTTCTGAATACTCCTCATCCTCCGTGATATAGATTGGCAAACCATCAGGTGCAAAGAAATGATTCTCCTCTCCTATTATATTATCATTATCATCTGATTCCAGACCATGTACAAAATTCTGCTGTAATGGTGTTTTAACTTGTTGCTGTGGTGCTTGGTTTTGTGCTCTTTGTTCCTGTTGTTTGATTCTGAACTGTGGTTGCTACTGACCATGAAAGTTTGGATTTCTAATCTGTGTCTCAGGCTTATCTGAAATAGTGAGTCTATCAAACATCTTCTCAATCTTGCGAAGCAAGTGATCTGAGGAAGAAACTTCCTCCTTTATGGTCACCTTCTTCTCGGTCTTTGTTCTAGCTCTCTTGGCTAGCAGATTTGCCTCCACACTCACTACAATTTTCTGCATATCCTCCATTGTAGCCGGGTCTCTTTCTTGCAATTCATATGCCATGTCGGGATCAAAGCCATCAGGAAATTTAATCAAATCCATCCCCATTGGTGGCTTTATATCAGTTGGAATTGCATTATAAACAATATTGAATCTAACACAGTAATCCTGGACACTTTCACCAACATTATTCTTTATGTTTTCATATTCGGAAAGAATTTGAAGCGGATTTTTCTTTACCTCCCAATGATCCAAAAATTGTTTATGAAGAACCACCAATGTATTGACAGTCCCAGCTGGCAATGCTCTGAACCACCTTTGCACTTCACCTCCAAAAGTTTGTACAAATAATATCATGGTCACATTTTCTTCATCTATCTCATGAAGGTCAAAGAAATCAGTCATCTTATCCACATGCTGTTGTGCTGTGATACCTTGGGTACCATAAAACAATGGCATTTTGCTTTGGTAATCAGCAAGCATAGCATCCAAGTTTTGTGGCAAAACGAGAGGTGCATATTGGGCAGCCATTGCTCTAGGTGGATTTGAAACTGGCCTTGGGGATGTAGGAGGAGTCAGAACAACAATAGCAGACGATGTAATCAGTGTGTGAGGTGTAGAAGGAGGGGAGGAAATATGATATGTTTGAGGTGTTGAAGGGATTGACGGGGGAAAAGAGACAGGGGGTCTCTGATAAGATATGGTGGGCTGCACGGGAATGGTGGGGATAAAAGGAGTTTCAGTAAGAATCTTTGAAATAGATAAAACAGCAGATGAACCAAGATTTGCAGATGCAGATTATAAGAACTTGGGAATGTTTGTAGCCACAATGGAAGTTTGAAGATTCAAGATATAATCATCAATTGATCTATTAGCCTTTTCAATTTCAAGATCTTTGACAAACTCCAGATTTAGAACAGTAGAACCAACTGGACTTTCAGATTTAGTTTCAAATGATGATAGAACAAAATGTTCATCAAACTCAAGATCTTCAAGGTATTAAAAAACAACTGGACATGAATGAGATCTAAAAACGGGAATCACAGAACTTTCTTGTCGGAGAATTCTTGGAATGAGATTTGGGTTTTCATACACGGGAGGAGGATAAAGATCACGATTGGCCTGGTGTATCGTCTGGAAGCCAATGTGTTGAATTATTCCCAAAAATCAAATGGAAATTATCAATTTGTCAGCCTATCAAATTATAAACTCATCATCCAAAGTCTAGAATTGCTTTAGGATACTGGGGTAATAGTTTTTAGTTCAGATGTTCAATTCATAAACTAAACCATAGATTGACTGAAGTAGCATTCATCTACTTATGCACTTGCAAAGCAAGAATAGTTTGAAGGCTATCTGACCAAATTCAGGTTCCGTCTATAGTTCATAAAGAAAACAACAATAAAAAGAAAAATTTTCTTCCCCAGTGGAGTCACCAATATGTTATGGCCTAAATCTACCTCAGGCTGAGAAAGGCAAGTCTAGGGTAACATCAAACCACACTTAACCTGGTAGCTAGCCCTACCAGGTCAAGAGAGGGCTCTCTCCTTGTCAATCTCAAGAAGATATAGCAAATGAGGCTTGAGATGACTGATGTAAAGACTAATTTTAGGTTAGGTCTATGCTAAGAGGAGTTTGATTGAGTTTTATGGTTGATTTATTGGATCAAATGTGAAAGGTAGTTTTGGGTCTGGGGAATGAACTTAGTCTTGCAGAGGTTTCTGTGGGGCAAGATAGGCAAGTGTTTTAATACCTTGAATCAAGTTAAATGGAGAGTCTTAAGATTGGTGAGGAGTTGGAGAGGGCATGAAAGTGTCATGATTCCTCTTCAAATAGTTGAAAACATGTAAAACCAATAAACCCTAAGGTAGAGCACTGCAACATCAATGAATTCCACCTTTATACTTGATTCATTTAGTTAAGCTGAAAAGAGAGAGATGATGACACACATAAACACATGATAACTTGAATCAAAGAAGGAAAAACTATACTAAATCACCTTGCCACAAGAATCCCACAAAATACTGCAAACCTTGGTCTATTTCCTTGCCAAACTGCAGAGATGAATGTACAATAATTCTCAAAGCATTCACAAGAGTCCAACCTTTACAAATGACTTAAAAAACAAAAGATATAGACCTCCAAACCACCTGTGTTATCCATCACGGGTCGAATCCATGAGAGGAAGGCTGGTTTGAACCATATCTAAACTAGCAACACAAAAATAGGCAGTGGAACAGCTTGCCTCTTAAACCTAGGAAACTGATTCATTCATCTCCAAACCACCTAAAACTAATGTATCTACCTTATCAAGTAAATTTTTATCAATTTTACATCATAATACAACAATTTACATCATGTAACATCATGAATTTGACCATAAGAGAGAAAAAATCAAACTAGAAGAAAACTAGGCGAAAAACAGAGTTTTTGAGCGAAATTGGCACTTTTTCATCTTCTGCATAGCACCATTTTTTCTGTGCGTAGTGCTTTTTTATAGCTGAATTTGGAGGCCTTACCCTTCACCACATTTGCTCCAAGTTGGCTTGTTAGAAATCTCTATCTGTCTACTTTCTAGGAAAAGTTGAATTTTTGAATTTGGTGTCCATTTACCCCTCCAAAAGTCAGTTCTCCCAACACTACTTCCTGTGTGGCCAAAACGTGGCAGAGAGGGCATTTTTGAGGTCTTTTTGACACTTTTGGAGGTCCAAAACTTGTCAAAATTTCCTAGTAATTTTTGGGCATGCATAACTTTTCAGAAGGAATCCAAAAATGAATTTTTTTTTTCCAAATGAGGTCCCTATCAAAAGCGAGCGCCAGGTGGCGCTACGCACCTGCCGGAAAAACCTGTTTTTTCCTTGAAATATTCAAAATTGCCAAAAGGTTTACCAAATTTCTTGAAATTTGGCATGAGTGATCTGCATCAAGTATATTCTAAGCCAATGAAGCTTCAGCCAAGATCTTGAGCTTATCTTGCTCTTTCTTGCTCCAGAAAGTCTTCCTCAACTTGGCTTTTAGGCACCTTATCCTTGTTTTGCAAATTTTGTTTCGTGCCAAAAAGTGATAAGCCATGTGCCACAACATCTTTTTCTCCTTGTTAACTTTCTCAAGCAACTTCTCCAAGTGCATATTTTCCTCTCTAGCCATGATTCTCGGTTAGCATCAATCTCTTGCTCAAGGGATGTCAATTTGACTTTCTTTCTTTTTGTTGCTTGCCTGTTTTCCCTTATGGTTTGCAGCTCCATGATTGTTTGTTTATCCTACAACTAATTCTTCTATTGCTCAAGGTAATTAATGATCCACTTAGCCCTTTCAAGGTTAAGAGATAAGGCATGGATGTTAGCTTCTTTTTCTTTGACGATCTCCTTGAGTTTTGAGCTTTGGGAGCCCAAATAAGTATCCTCCTCCTGAATCAAAATAAAATTTCTCTCCTGAGCTTCAGAAGGCCCTTCCTCATGCAATGGTTGCTTCCCTTTATCTTGTACATACTCTACTGAAGAAGAAGGCAAAGCCCCTTTCACCTCGGGTGAAGATAGCATTTGCCTGTGGTCTGATGAAGGAAATGAGACCCCTTCCACCTGAGGTGGAGATAGTACTCATTTGGCAGTTGTAAATAATCTCCTTGTGCCTTTTTCATAAGTGAAAAATACTAGCACACCTGTAGTTTGAGTCTCATGAACCTCTGGTTGATTTGAAGGCCCTCCTTCCTCTTGAAATACTGATGGGGTCACTTGAGGGCTTGTGAAAACCTCATGTGAAATGAAAGTATCCCATAAAACACTCAACAAGTTTAGTTGATGCAACACAACAATTTTGATCAATGAAAAATGAAAAATGTTGTTGAACTGTTGATGAAGAGGTTTTCTTTGCACCAATGTAGCCATTTTCTCAATATTTCTGCATATGAAATAGGGGAGGTTCATCATCCTCACTCTAGTGAAATGCATCAATAATCTAACATGATAAGTGTACAAGCGAGAAAATCTCCCTTCACAGGTGAAGTATTTGATAATGAGGTTCATGAATGGAGCATAAGTGTCCTGTAGGTATTTGAAAGGAAAGACCCTACTGATTTGCTTTTGATAACTAGCCTTGATATAAGGCTCATAATGCTCCTTGCCCACAAGATGTCCTTTGTTCCACTGTTCACCCTCATTTGGAATACCTGTTGATGCAGCTATAGTTTCAGGTGTCAAAGTAAAGGAAACACCTACTAAGTTCACCTAGCCATTGTGAATATGAAGGAAAAATAGCCTAGCAAGTTCATGGTGGTATTTCACCCTCTCCACCATCTCACAAAACTGGTAGCAAGATTGATGTTTAAAGCATGTTACTGCAAGAGTGCAAGCTAGTAACTTTATGAGTGTGGTGGGCTCCTCCCGGATGTGTTTTCCTCCCTTATGTGGTTTTCTTGGTGCATGAATCTCTTGGGAGTAATCACTCACAGTTTCCTCATCTCTTTCATAAGCTGAATCTGTTTCCATATTTTCCACTGTATGGTGTAAAATGACGAGTATGAAGAGATTTTCTCAAGAATAGGTGACTGTTGTTTTCTTCTTTGGGATTTGATGAGTGGAACTGATGAGTGGAAGGTTTTTATGTTGACTATAGGGTTATTAGAGAGTGATAGGGTTTGGGAAATGAAGATTAGGGTTTGGGGAATAGTGGGAATTAGGTGTTATGGTTTTAGGGTTTGGGGATAGGGGGTAGGATAAGTGTCAATGAGAGAGAGAAAGGGGAAGAAAATTAAGGAAATGTAGTGAAGAGGGATGGGATATGGGAAAATTATGCAAAGGAGTAAAAAGAAACAACAAGAATGACAACAACAACAAAACCCTAGACAGTTTTGCAATACAACTGTGAAGCAATTTAGGGTTTGATTTTTCACCTATCAAAACACCATTAAGGATGATAAAATGTATTGCTATGGTAAATAGAAGGTTTTACTCACTTGAAGGGATTGTATTTGCAAAATTTGGAGCTTTAGAAAGTCGATTGAATGAGTTTTTGGCTTGGCATACTGGTGTGCTGCGCCAACACCCAGGTGTGCCGCTCCCGTTCAAAGCTATGTGTAAATCCTGCGCCCGGTGCGCCGCGCTAAGAGAAATTTCGAAACTTGCTGCAATTTCCCTCTTTTCACCTCAAATGTGATTTTGTCTCTTGTTTTCTCTCACTTTAGCAGAAAAATTATGTCTTCAACACAAATGATCCCTTTATATACAAGTGAATTTAATTTTTCATTTAGGAAAGACCCACTTTCTAAAGTTTCCTTTTCACTTTGCTTTTTAAAAACTCTATTTTTCAGTTTGGCTCTTTTTTGTCATTTGATGGACTAATGCTTGGATTTTCTTGTCTCTTTTGTAGGAGCTGGAGCGCAAGAGATTGGCAAGGTGACCCAAGGCTACAGATAATACTTTATTACATATGAAAACAATAAAATTACATGAAATTTGTACAAGAAATGGAAAAACCCCGTTTTCACCTCAAAATAGAGTTCTGAGGTAAAAACCCTTTATGGAGCAAATCATCAGTGGAATTTTGATCTTAAGACCTTATTAGACCTCCTCATGTGCCTGATGATCATTATTGAGCTTTTACATGACTATGGTGGAAAACCCTAGACCTAATGAGACTTGAAAACCCTAAAATGACTTCTACAACCAAAATGAAATAAAAATGACAACAAATGATTTGTACATGTGAAAATAGGCCAGCGAATGAAAAGCATGAGGGAAATTGATAAAGAACCACTACCATCAGATGATCCATGACCTAATGGAATGCTGTTGATTGGATGAGACACCTAAAATGCATGCAAAAAGAGAAGTTTGATCACTAATGGAGGCATGAAGATACTGACATTAATAGATAGCACTGTTATTGATGGGTGAAACAGTTCCGTGGTTCCTGAAAGTAGAGCAGAAAATCTAGTGGTCTCTGGAGAAAAGACCATGCTATGGCATCAAAAGCTTAGACATATTGGATAGAAGGGCCTTCAAATAGTGCATGGTAATGGTATGATAAAAGGTATGTCTAATTTTTCTTTGGATTTTGATTTCTATGAAAATTATATATATGGGAAGAAAAATTAGGTGAGTTTTCCCTTAGGTGCTTAGACGGTGAAAATGATATTAGATCATGTGCACAGTGATGTGTTTGGACCTATGTCGTTTCCATCACTGGGTAAGTCTATGTACTATGTCTCATTTATAGATGACTTCTCAAGGAATACATGGATATATTTCTTTAGGAAAAAATCTAAAGTCTTTGATAGGTTTAAAGAGTTTAAGGCTCTGGTGTAAATTTAGATAGAGAATAAGTTTAAGGTGTTGAGTATAGATAATGGTGGAGTGTTTTGAAATAAGGAATTTGAAGAGTTCTGTAATATGTGGTATAACATGACATAAGAGTACTCCATACACACTTAAAAAAAATGGTGTTGCAGAAAGAATGAACATGACGTCAATGGAAAAGGAAAGAAGCATGCTCAACAACACTAGATTACGACAATAATTATGGGTAGGGGCAGTGGATACTATATGTTACTTGTTTAATAGATCACCTTCATTAGCGTTGGAGGACAAGACTCCACATGAGGTATGGACTGGTAAGAAATCCTCTCTTTCACATATGAGGGCATTTGATTTTGACGCAAATGTACATGCTCAAAAGGAGAAAATCACCAAGTTTGATAGTAAATTTCAAAGGTGCATTTTTATTGGATATAATGACAGTTTAAAAGGTTATAAGCTTTGGAACCCAAAAACAAGGAAGGTTGTGTACATCTGAGATGTGGTTTTTAGAGAGGTGAAAGATGTTATTAAACATGAAATCCTACCAGAGGAACATGAGAAGATAGAGTTTGAACTAAAGGAGGTAGAATCAAACTCTACAACAGAACATGAATCAAGAGAGGAAGAGGTAGAGACTCTAGTTTTGAGAAGACCAGTTCAAGAGAGAAGGAAGATAGAGAGGTATAGTCCATATGCTTTCTGTTCAAATATTTCTTTATTTGTTATTGATGATGATCCTAGAACTATTAGGGAGGCAATGGATTTAGAGGATAGAAAACTCTAGAAAGAGGCCATGGTTGATCAAATGACATCTTTGGACAAAAACGAGGCTTGGGATCTGGTGGAGTTTCCATATGGAAGGAAACATATTGGCAACAAATGGGTGTTTAGGAAGAAGATGAATGTAGAAGGCAAGGTAGATAAATACAAATCTCGGTTGGTACAAAAAGGTTATTCCCAGGTGTTAGGAATTGATTTTGGTGATAAATTTTTTTCGATTGCCAAGTTAGCTTTTATTATATTGGTTTTATCTGTTACTACTACATTCTATTTTGAGGTAGAATAGATGGATGTGAAGACAAAATTTCTTCACAGGGATATGGAGGAAGAGATTTATATGAAGCAACGTGAAGGCTTTGTGGTGAAGGGTAAGAAATAATTTCTATGTAGGTTAAAAAATTTTCTATATAGATTAAAGAAACCACCAAGGATGTGGTATTAGAAAATTGATACATATATATAGGGACTTGGCTTCACAAGGAGTAAAGCGGATCACTGTGTGTATTTTAAATTAATTGGTGGTTGTATTATTTATTTGGTCTTGTATGTGGATGATATGTTTCTGATTGGAAATAACAAAGAAATTATCTAGGATTTGAAGACCCAATTGTCCTCCAAATTCGATATGAAGGATGTTGGTGTTGCAAACTATATTTTAGGTATGGAAATTAAACAAGATCAGGAAAAGAGGAAGCTTTGGTTAAAATAGAGGAAGTATGTTGAGACAATATTGCATATGTTTAATATGCAGGATAGTAAACCAGTGAAGTTTCCTATTCCTGTAGGTGTAAAGTTATCTACTAAACAATGTCCCAAGACACAAGAAGAGGAAGAGGAAATGTCTCATGTTCCATATCCAAGTGCAGTTGGTAGCCTGATATATGAAATGGTCTATATTAGATGAGACATTACACATGCAATGGGAGTATTGAGTAGGTTTATGTCAAAACCAGGGAAGGATCATTGGAAAGAAATGAAGAGGGTTTTCAGGCATTTGCATGGCACTAATGATTATGGTTTGTGCTACCAAGGAAGACCAGGATTGTACAAAGTTTTGAACATTCATGGCTTCATTGATGTAGACTAGGATGGAGATCTGGATCAGAGAAGATCTACAAGTGGGTATGTGTTTAACCTATTTGGAGGAGTAGTCAATTGGATGAGCACAGAAGATGAATACATGGAAACCACTCATGCAAGCAAGGAATCGGTTTGGTTGTAGAGATTGTGTTCAAGTATGGGGTTGGTACAACGAGCTATAGCGATAGAATGTGACAACCAAAATGGATCTGTATTGGTAAAGAACCCTACTTATCATTCAAAGACAAAGCACATTGATGTTCAGTATCACTTTGTGAGGGATATGGTTGAGGACAAAAAGGTGTTGCTGGTAAAGGTGGACACTTTGAAGAATGTTGCAGATGCATTAACGAAGTTTGTGAGCATTGAGAAGTTTTCTTGGTGTAGAGAAACAATGGGTGTCTCAGGGCTGAACCAATGACTAAGCTCTTTTGTGACCCCATGTGTGGAAATAAAACAACAAGTGGGAGAATGTTGGGTGTGTGTTATATTCTTTCTAGGACTAGACCCACGAGCAGTACATTGCACTAGGCACAATGCCCCAATTTTTTTTTTATGTAGACCCAATAATAGTTGGGTGAACCCAAAGATGGTGGGAAAGACTACCCATGGTTTTGTGCATGGGTTTTGCACATGGTTTTGGGTATGATGTTTTTTATGCCCATGGTATTTTGTAGATCTGGTTAAGGGAACTGTGATTATGTTCTAATCCAGGGTTAGTGGATTGAGATTTATCGATGTTTCGACATGTTTATATATGCATTGTAACATTAAAAAGAACATAATGAAAAATAAATTTGGTAGTCCCACTTTTGGGATCTAGGGGAAAACCTTTGTGTATATTTGTTTTATGTTCTCACCATTGTATATTTTTCTATTTTAAGAATTCATTTGCAAGTAATTTCTGTACAGGGTTAAAAACTACAATTTCCACTAATTGGTAAATGTTAAGTGAATTGAACGTTTACCTAACCCCGAGAGATTGGAGATAATTCAACCTATTACCTCTCAATATCAAATTAAGGTGTTTTAATGACGTGTACTTGACCAATTGGAGCTCATGGTATAAACTTGAATGATCTTCTCTTGCTTTCAAGAATAATATTGTATCTAGTGAACAAGACCAACCACATGAAGGTGGAAGCTCATATGCCCTCCCCTCCCCCCACATCACTCTCAATTCCCAATAACCAATTATCTACTATAAAATATTAGAAACCAACATAGTAAGAATCAAGAATAGCTACAAATTAACGAAACAAAAATTTAAGGTAAATGAAAGAGGAAAAACCAACTAAAAACATATAAACACATACCTCATAAATTTTTGATATTTCAATATCATTAATTTTATTCTTCATCAAAGTCAACATCTACATCATTCGATTTAGAATTTATGTTGAGAGGATTTTCCATATTAGCATCATAATCAATGTGATCATTTCCAATCACATCATCATCTATATCATCATGAGGAACATTGTTTCTTACATTTGGTTCAACTTCTTCAAGTTCGTCATTGGAAAATACATTGTTGATATCATCTTCATCCAGAACATTGTCTTGATTAACATATTATTTAACTTGTAACAACCCATTTTCTCATTCTTACGTACACAATGTAATTACTCTTATAAATTAAAAGGATGAGAAGGGGACACATATTCCAGAGTTGAGGAGTTTGCTTGCTTGGGATGGTTAAGGTTTCCTTGTGCGGGAAATATGAACTAATTTGGAAGCTATTAAAGGCATGTTGGTGTGCCTTAATGTATTGGGTTCCTGAAGTAATGGGATTGCAAGAGAAGTAGAAAGACCATGTTCCCTTAGATAACACTCACAAGGCAAGGGGGACATGAATTAATTAAGTGGACTATGCTGCCAGCTAGGATGATGACAGTAAAGCACTACGTAAAAGGAGAAAAGAGGGATTTTGACCCCATTCAGGCACACAGAGAGACACTTAGACACTCACCAAGTCAGGAATTCGAGAGGCATGATAACAAAACAAAGAAGGAGGGAATAAGTTTCTGGTTAGCTAGGTATGGAAGGAAAATTTAGGTGAGGAGGAATTTCCTCCTAAACACCCTCGTACCCAGAGGGTGGAGATGATCCTTCTCAGAAACCCCTCCTAGAAATATTTCTAAAGGTCTTCTGAAAACTATATGCTAGTTATCCACTTGGTTTTTGATCCTGGAATCCATGTATTTTGTGGTAGAAACACAATGCCTCAATGCACTATTTGTGCTACAAATCTGTTGTGGAAAGAGATAGAAACATCCCTGGTTCATGGTCCATATGTTGGAAGTGTTTGATTTCCCAAGTAGGAACCCTCAAACTCTAGGACCTGGCTCAGGGGCGACAACTGCAAGTGAGCTTGCCTTCAGTTGTTTAAGGTTGGGTGAAGAGTCCTTGTCTCAAACTCATTTTCTCATACATTTTTAAGATAAGTTTTCTTATATACTTGCTACTTTAATGAATGAATGCCTCATTCGAGTTGAATGAATGCAACAATAGTCAAGAAAAGCTTGTGATCATGATATTTACGTCTTACAATAGTATGGATTGGAAAGAAGCACCTTGGTTAAAGACATTGGTCTATGTTATGTCAGTTAAAATTAAATGTTGCATTAATTTCTTAAAGCATGCATGATTTATAATGATAATCTAAAAACTCTGTTAAAATGGTTCTTATGACTGAACATTCAGTGTATTGCTTTGTATGCAAGGATATATTTATATATATTCATATAAATGTACGTGTATCAGTAACAGTGTGATTGGTATGTGGATTGACAAGGCAAGTGAGCATTGGAGATGACATCTTAACCTCTACTGAGTAAAAATCCTATTAATTCACTGGTTGAGCAAAAAATGGCTGATGAAGGCACTATGCTCTTGTTGTTTAATTAAAGTACCCAACTCCATTGTTGCACTAAAATAATAGAAGCTTTGGCCATAGAGGGTCTAAGGAGGAGAACTCATGTTAACTAAGACATACCAGTCCTTCTATAATCGTGCTCTGTGTAAGAGAATATATATATATATATATATATATATATATATATATATATATATATATATATATATATATATATATATATATATATGTATGTATGTATGTATGTATGTATGTATAAATGTTGTGGGGGCGGAGGGGTTGAGATGACATGTCCCATAGGTCCCCTCCTAGTGATGTGTATTTGTGACAGTGGGAACATGCAAGGTTGGCCACTGGGACATTTGCACCAAGAAAATGTGGCATGCCGATCAATGCAATGGAGGCCCCTTGGAATTATGTGGTAGTTAACATTCGAGTACGTCTCCTGTGTGCTTCCATTGATCTAGAGCATGGATTGACGAGGAATGTCGATCATATGGTTAAATTATCAACTGTTAGTGGCACCAATGGGATGTGGTGTTGGTGGGGATAACTATAGATAAGAAAGTGGAGATTTCCACCCGTTTATTCAATGGCATATGTGACTCCTACCCTATGATGTCAGCAGGAGGGAAACCCACCACGCATGTCTTCAATCTACCTTTTGAGATTGACAACCCATATTTACGTGCACCCTACTTTAGTGAGAGGAGTATCCCTACTCAAGCAGTTTATTTTCTTCTCACAATCCTAGACATCAGATCTATCAATGGATGGCGGGGTTCATAGAGTAAGGAAGTGTGTCCAATTTCCATTAGTGCCAAAGACTAGTGGATGGTGGGACCGCCAGGGAACTGCAATAGAGCAAGATGGAAAAAGGATATTGGCATCAAGGTAAGGGGGATGGGATGACATGTCCCAATGGTTCTCACCCCGGAGGTGCAAAAGTGGGATTAGTCAGAAAGGGCAAGATGATTAGGCGTGGGGTGACATGGCACCACAAGGGAGTGGAGAGGAATGGATCACCACCTCCATGTGGCCTAGAGGTTCCATCCTGGAGGTTCAATAGAAACGAAATCGAGAGAATGTTAGGATAATTGAACTAGGATGACATTGCAGATGGTGCTTGTGGGACCCAAGTACAGGAGTTGTGGTTGGCCTCTATTGGTTGAGGGAGGAGATCGGGAGAATCAGTCCCATTATTATCATTATGCACTACCAAAGGTTTCAACGACACTGGAAATTTCCTTTGGGGGGTGCCTATGGAAGATTTTAGAAAAGGGGGCTGACTTGCAAGAATAACCATGAGCCATTGATCTGGCGATCAACGCTTTCCTCTCACCATCATTCTCGGGGGTGACCTCCCTCGTAAACTTCTGACAAGTTACCCTGTCAGAATTGGCATGCAATGGCTCCATTGTTGAACGTGCAGGGATCCACCCAAAAAGTTGCATGTCTTTTATGTGAACAGAGCTTCCAGAGCAAGTGGCATGGCAAATTTTCATTGGTGCCTAGGGGTGCAAACGACCAACATAGGCATAACGCCTCCCAATAGAATAGTGGGGAATTTATAAAATATACATGTGTGGGGATATATATATATATATGTGTGTGTGTGTGTGTGTGTGTGTGTGTGTGTGTGTGTGTGTGTGTGTGTGTGTGTGTGTGTGTGTGTGTGTGTGTGTGTGTGTGTGTGTGTGTGTGTGTGTGTGTGTGTGTGTGTGTGTGTGTGTGTGTGTGTGTATGTATGTATGTATGTATGTATGTATGTATGTATGTATAACATTATTAAGGGTCATATGAACAAATAAAAATATGTATGTATATATGGAAGAATTATGCATCATTAGATGCAGGTGTGAGAAGGGGAGTGCCATAAATTTAAATTAATAATTCAAACACACAAAAGAGGAGTTGATAAAAGAAAAGAATATAAATGAAGGGAAAAAAAGTGTAATCCCATTGTTATGATAGAAAAAGAAGACTTATATTAGGAGTAGCAACCACCCCAATGGGGTAAGTTGGGTGTGGATGTTATAGGTGGTATCAGAGCATCTAGGTTCAACACTTGGACTATATGGGCTATATCATGGGAAATTAGTAGTAGGTTCTGGAGTAAGGGGGGTTTCATAATGATTAATAAAAGAAAGGTTTAGGTGTTAAAATCCAGTTGTAAATGATTATGGTATACATGATTGATGCATTTACATGGTGGTCTGGTTATGTGGTATGGTTGAGTGTATGATTTCCTTATCGTATCATGACTAATAGTTAGGTGGTGAGCCTTTGCATGCTTGGGAGAATATGTGTGTGAATATTAAGATTATTTAAGGAACCCTGGGGAAAAATATCTGTGTTGCTCGCATCATGTATATTTATGAAAATTTTGTATTTATGTGTATACTAGCTAATTGGGATGTGGAAGTTCCATGCCTTGGTGGGAATATGGCAAGGACATTGATGGAAGTTGACTATTTCTATATGATGAAATGGTTATTATGTTTATTAGTGGTTTTTTTCTCATCAGGGTTAACTGCTTTCTTGTTATACTAGAGCTGGATGAAATCAAAGGTAGAGGTCATGTGTGGACCTTGTAAATGCATGATTTGTATCTTTCTAGAGAGTGAGGTGATTGATCGTTGTCTACTTATGTTGGTTGCTTACTTGTGCAAGTAAATTCTAGGTGTAGTATTATGATGGATGGATTATGTGAATGTTTGCATGATCTTGTGATTGTTTGTGTTGCTAATATTGGATTCATGTTGTTTTTGGTCTTACATATGATGTTGATTGATTTCGGCTTTATGTATTTAAATGCTATTTTGGAATTCATGTCCTTTTGTATATATTTCCTTTCTTTTTCCTCTTACATTGGTTTTATATCTTTAAAATTCAAATTTCATGCTTGCGGATCTTGGAATAATGAGTTTGAAGTGGTAGGAATGCCATGAAATCTTGAGAAAGGGTAGTGCTTGATAGACATGAAGGAAAACATGCCAAGTAAGGTTCCACGTAAAATGGAATGCTACAGGGCAATGGATATGAATAAAATAACAAGTACAAATGAAAAAATATTAAAGTGAAAGGGTTACAAAATTCATGCTTTAGCACAATCAGGAAGTCATCTAAACCCTATATTATTTGGCACAAGATAATGGCTATTGTGGCCATGATTAAGTAATGTAACAACCTAATGGGTTGGTTGAGTCTATAAGAATGATGGGCAAAGATATATGTAGCCACGAAAATAGAAATAAGGGAGTTATCTTAACCCTTGACTATACTTGCATGTGTACTTATATATTGCATATGTGATTATGTTGATGAGTACTTATATCTTGCACACATGATTATGCTGACAGATATTATATGATGTATCCATGATTATGTTGATGGATGATGGTATATTGCATACATGATCATGATGATTGATGTATATGTTTATACCCTATGAGAATTCCCTTTTGTCTGACAAGGTTTCATCAGAGACTCTTCCTATGGAAGAGGGACTATTTAAACTTATTTAATACAAATATGGATGGCTCAAAATATTCCCACTGTGATAAGGAATTTATTGGGTGGAAAGGAAATTATGCTAAACTATAATTATGTAAACATGACTCTTACATTATGCCCATGTCAAAGCTAAGAATATGAGAAAAGAAAATGAGGTAGAATGGCCTAGGTCTTCTACATGGAGGCAATATGGTCTCTAGATTAATGGAAACATGGTGAGACAAGGTGGTCTCTTGAATGATTGTAATATTTTGTAACATGACATGTTATGTGCATGTGCTTTTCTGTTGTACATGTGCATGTGTTGTGCATGGAAATAGGGTAAAATTGTATTAAATGTTTTGTGTCATACCTTTTATATATGTGTGTGTTGTGTAATGTGTTTACGATCGACAAGTATGAGACTGTTTAGGCCTGTGTGTTGTCTATGTGTAAAGTGTTGAGGATAGGCAGGTATGAGACTATTTAGGCATGTGTGTTGTGTATGTGTAAAATGTTTATGTGTGGGCTAGTGGGGGCCCGTGTTTGGGTTAGGAAAATATGGTACTATATGTGGCTATTTAGGTGGAAATGAACTTACAAATGGTAATGAGTACACCTCCTATCGATAGGATAATACCTGGATGGTAGTACCCGTATTCACAAGGTAGTGAAAGGGATTATATGTATATTTATGTATGTATATGTATCTATCTATATATATATATATATATATATATATATATATATATATATATATATATATATATATATATATATAGATATATATATATATATATATCCCATATCCACCTTGGAGTGTAAGTTAAAGAGAGGAGAAGAGAAGAGAGGACACTAGACCAATCCGATGTGTATACGTGGTTAAAGTGAAGAGAAGGAACCGACTGCTTACTACATTGGCAACCAATATGGGATATATATATATATATATAGATATATATATATATATCCACCTTGGAGTGTAAGTCAAAAAGAAGAGAAGAGAAGAGAAGACACTAGACCAATTCAATGTGTATATGTGGTTAAAGTGAAGAGAAGGAACCGACTACTTACTACATGGGCAACCAATTCAATCTGTGTATGTGATCAAAATGAAGAGAAGGAACTGACTTTTTTCCATATTGGAAATCAATCTGGTGTGTGTATGTGGTCAAAGCAAAAAGAGGGCTCTAAGTGCTTTCTAGATGGGCTAACGACCCAGTGTGTGTAAATGAAGTAGCAAGGAGAAAATTAAGATAAGTATCAATATTTCGTTGATTTCTAAACCTTTAAATTATGAATTTAAATACAATATTCTAATTCATGAAGGTTTGGGTTGTGATCTAATTGGGTTTTCTTTGTGATAGGAATTGAAGTAGAATTCCAACTTAACCTTATGGATAAACTACTGATGAGGTATGATTAAAATTTATTACACTGCATTATGATAATTTTGATGGAATTTATATGCTATGATGCAAGAAGGCATAGAAATTTCTCGGGTTGGGTGGTTGGAGCTAGTTGCAAGATTGATGGTAGCAGTAGAAAAGTAATGGAAGCATGCAAGGTTATGCTAGTGAAAGATTTTGAGAATGAAGAAATTGTAGGAAATGAAAACCCAATGCTGCCCATTGATTACCATGAAGCATTCTATGATCATAAGATAGCTTTAAAGGAAAGGATATGCCTTGGATTTGAACTCCTTCTGATGTGAGGAACCCTTGCTACGGGATGGATCACCCGAGAATTGAGAAGTAGAGAAGGGAAGGCCAAAATATAAAATTTTGGCTTTTTTGATCAAGAGCATGTTTGATTGGAGTCAGGAGTACATTAGGGGTGTGTCCAGAAAAAATAAACAACAAACTATTCACTGAGGGAGTGAAGGGATCAAATTATTAGAAAAGAGAACAATCCAAGTTGGATTGAACACCTCTAAAGGCATGGAAATAATCCAAAAGGCCATTGGGAAAATGGATAAATTATGGCTTAAAGTCTATCATACTTTTATTTGACAGTTGAATTATGATTGGATGATTATCATATGTTGCTTTCTGGTTGAAGAAAATGCATAAAGTACTGTGAATGCTATAAAGATTCAAGTCTATAAAGCTCCATGAAACAACATGTATGTCTTTCAAACATGTTCATTAGATATTTGTCATTGAACACCAAGGATGGTGTTCCCTCAATGGGAGGGGTTTGTAACAACCTAATTTCTCATCCTTATGTACATGATGTAAATACTCATAAATTAAAAGGAAGAGAGAGGGACATGGATTCTAGAGCTGAGGATGTTTCTTTCTTAGGATGGTGAAGGTTTCTTTGTGCAATAAATATGAATTGTTTGGGTATTCATTAAAGACTGGTTGGTGTGTGTTAATGGACTAAATTCCTAATGTAATAGGACTTCAAGAGTAGTACGCATACCATGCTACCTTGGAGAAAACTCACAAGGTAGGGAAGAAAGGAATTAATGAAGTGGAATTTGTTATCAAATAGGATAGTGAAAATAAAACAATGCACATAAGGAGAAAAAAGGGAGTTTGACCCCATTTAGGCACACACAAAGACACTTAAGAAATCAACCAGTAGGAATTCTAGAGGCAAGATAACAAAGCATAGGAGGGAATGTGTTTCTGGTTAGTTGGGGTTATAAGGAACAATTAGGTGAGGAGGAATGTCCCCTCAAATTCCCATGACCCAGAGGGTGGAGATGATCCTTCTCAGAAATCCATGAGGGCTAGGGTGGAGGAACACTACTGGAAATGTTTCTAAAAGTATTCTAAAAAATCTGTGCTAGTTATCCACTTGGATTTTGATCTTGTAATCCTTGTATTTTGGGGTGGAACCATAATGCCTTAATGCACTATTTGTGCTATAGTTCTATTGAAAGAGATATCAACATCCCCGGTTCATGGTTCATTTGTTGGAAATGTTTGATTTCGTAAGTAGGACCCCTCAAACTCTAAAATTTGGCTTAGGGGTGACTTTTGCAAGTGATCTTGGCTACAAATGTCTAAGGTTGGGTAGAGAGTCCTTATCCCAAACTCAGTTTCCTAGATATTTTTAAGATAATTGTTCTTGCATACCTTCTATTTTAATGAATGGATATCTTATTCTAGTCGAATGAATGCAAAAATAGTCAAGGAGAGCTTTTGATCACTATATTTTCATCTTACAATATTTTTGGCTTGGAATAGAGTACCCTGGTTAATGAAACTAATCTATGTGTTTTTTTTTTTAAATTAAAATTGTATTGATTTCTTAAAACATGCATGATTTATAGTGGTTATATGAAAAATAATGGAAACTATTTTAAAATGGATCTTATGACTTAATAATCAGTCTACTGCTCTGTATGAAGTGATATATTTATATATATATGTATATACATGTATGTGTATTAGTAACTGTGCGGTGGGTATTGTGGAATTTTAGTGGGTTGAAAATGCAAGTGAGCACTAGAGACATCTTAATATCTGCTGAGTAAACATCCTCTCAACTCATTGGTTCAGCTAGAAATGGTTGATGAAGGAATCATGCTCTCATTATTTAATTAACGTACCTAACTCCATTGTTGCACTAAAATAACAGAAGCTTTGGCCACAGTGGGTTTAAGGAGTAGAACCCATGTTAACTAATCCAAACTAGTCCTTCTTTAATCACACTTTGTGTAAGAGCATATATATATATATATATATATATATATATATATATATATGTATGTATGTATGTATGTATGTATAAATTTTGTAGTGGTAGAGGGTTTAGGATGATGTGTCCCAAAAGTCTCCTCCTAGTGATGGGTATTTGTGACAATGAGAGTAGGTGAGGTTAGACATTGGGATGTTGGCACTGGGACAACATGGTAGGCCAATTAGAGCAATGGAGGCCACTTGGCATTATGCGTTAGTTAACATCTGAGCACATTGCCTGTGCACTTCCATTGATTTGGAGCATGGGGTGACAAAGACAATAGACCCTAGGGTTAAATGATCAATTGTTAGTGTCACCGACGTAATGTGGTGTTGGTAGGGACCACCATAGATCAAATGACGAAGATTTTCAACTCATTGATCCTATGACATGCATGAGCACTACCCTATGAAGTCAATGAGAAGGTAACCCCATATGCATGTCGTTAACTTTAATTTTGAGATCGATGACCCATATCTATGCGCACCACTTCCCCCCCCTTGTGACGTTAGTGGGAGGATTGTCCCTTCACAAGCCATTGATATGAAACTCACAATCCTAGCTGTATCATCTGTTAATGGATGAAAGGGTATACCGAGTGGGGAAACATGGCTAATTTCTATTAGTGCAAGAGACTAGTGACAATGGGACCACTAGGGTGCTGCAGTAGAGAAACATGGAGGAATGATATTGTTTTTGGGGTAAGGGGGACAAAATGATGTGTCCTGGTGGTTCCCACCCTAGAGGTGCGAAAGGGGATCAGTTAGAAAGGGTCAGAATGAATAGGTGTAGGGTGATATGGCACAGCCACCTCATGGGCCAACTAAAAGACAGGGAGTGCAAAGGGATGGCACATCCCCTCCACATGGCCCAGAGGTTCCATTCTAAAGGTGCACAGAAAAATAATCAATAGAATGCTAGGACAATGGAACCAGGGTGACATGACAGATGGGCACTATTGGGACCTAAGTGTGAGAGTCGTGGCTAACCAATTTTGTCTGAGGGAGGAGGTAACGAGAATGGGACCCATTTTTTTCATTATGCGCCACTAGAGATTTTAACAGAACTAGAAAATACCTCTGGGGGGTGCCTATGGCAGGTTTTGGAAAAAGGGTCTAACCCACTGAAATAACTGTGAGTCATTGTTCTAGTGATCAAAAATTTCCCTTTAATTCCATTATGGGGGGTGACCTCCCTTGTAAAATTCTCGCAAGTTACCCTATTATAATTACTATGTTATGGCTCCATTGTTAAAAGTGAGGGGATCCACCCAAAATCATGCACATATTTTATGTGAGTGGGGCTTCCAAAGAAAGTGGTATCATGAATTTTCATTAGCGGCCAGGGGTGGAAACATGACGTGGGGGCCACCACAGGCATAATGCCTGCTAATAGAATTTTCGAGGAATTTATAAAATATACATGTGTGGGAATATGTGTGTGTGTGTGTGTGTGTGTGCATGTGTTTATAACATTATTAAGGGTCATATGGACAAATAAAATTATGTGTGTGTGTGTGTGCATGTGTTTATAACATTATTAAGGGTCATATGGACAAATAAAATTATGTATGTATATATGGCATAATTATACATCATTGGATGCAGGTGTGAGAGCGGGAGTTACATAAATTTAAATTAATAATTCAAACCCTTAGAAGAGGAGCTAATAAGATAAATGAATATAAAAGAAGGAAAAAAATGTGTAATCCCATTCTTTTGACAAGGAAAGAAGAGTTTGATTAGAAGTAGAATCCACCCCAATGGGGTTAGTTGGGTGTGGTTCTTACAAAAATTCTTTGACATATTTGTTTGACACATGAATTAACTACTCCTCTAGATCATCTTATTATGCTAAAGTATACTTTACCAACCTTCCTCTTGGATTGTATCTAACAACATATGACCAACCCCCTCTACATGAAACCTCTAAGTGAAATACCTATTCACATTAGCTTGGAAGAATATAGGGCTATGATCCTAAATCAATATTCCTCGCATTAACATTGGTAAATCCATTAGCATGCCCAATAATAGTTTTAAAAATATCACATTCATTCATTCATAGTCTATACCATTTGATGTCCAACATAACTATTTTGAAGGATTTATAGTCACACTCAAGTATATCTTCTAAATACCCATAGTATTGATTTTAAGAGACTATTGGATGTATGTCACTTCTAGAGAAAACATTAGCAACCTGAAATACAACAATTGAATCCCACTATCAAAATTTTTCATCTTTTCATCCAAATTTTTTATGTGAAATTTGCTACCATTACACCATATAGCCTTGTAGTATTTCAACTGCAATATGCTAGGAATGTAAAAAATGCATGGTCAATTGATAAACATATTTATACCTAGAAATTATGCAAATCAAGAAAAAAATCACACCATATACACCAATTAATATTAAAAAATAAATAAATAATATGGGTGGATATGCTTTCCTGTTTATCTTTTAAACCATTTGCTAAATCAATTTCCCTCTCTATATGATTGGTATCTCTTTCACGTTTATTTATTTTTTACCAATGTAGCCACACCATGCAATGATAAGTTACCATCATTATATTTTTTACATCGTTCAATCCATACCTTCATCCAATCAATATTGTTTGCAATGTATAAATGTATTGCATCCCACTCTCGTCCAACTATATTAAAATAAAACAATTCACATATAATGTTTTACCACGATATACCTTAATAATAATGTATTATCCATGAAGAATGAAAATTAAATAAGTACAATATACATAAAAACAAAAAGTAAAATATGTTATAAATATCCACCATATACTTACATGTCACTTTCCTCATTCTCCCTTCCCCCATAGGTGCTCCCCTTCAAATTTGTTGATGGAGTTGACATCCCAAATGTGATCCACATTAATACTTGCAGTGAATTTAGGAATATATTGAGTAATATAAACCATGTTTTGATATATCATATATATATCTCTACCATAGAACACTCAATATGTGCTCTTTGTTTGACCAAAGGCTTTAATTATTTCAAGTGCCTATCAACCATCAACATTGACCTTATGCGTATAGGTCCACACTTTTCAATCTCCTCAACTAGGTGTATGAGGTAGTGTTCTTGTGCATTGAAAAATGTCGAAGGTACATACTTTTTCATTTCACACATTATATGAGGGATTTGTCTCTCCCAATACTTTATTTCTTCTTTATCGATTTCTATAGATGACAACCATCTACAATTGATGCAAGAAAACTTTCACGAGTTTAATAAAAAAGGTATATATAAGTGTAGGAATTTACAGGGTAAGTTCCTCAGAAAGAACACCAAAAGGACACCGCTCACAACTAGATCACAGATCAATACACCAGTATTTTTGACGTGGTTAAAACCCTCAAAGAGGGAAACAGTCCACGGCCTGCGCCAACGTGGCTACTACAGGCAATTCATTAATCAAAGAATGAAAATTTACATAAGCTTCTCTCATGCACGGATTACCCGAGCAATGACCCTCCATGCACTTTAAATAGAACTCATGGACCAATCGGGTGTCAAGACACGGATCAAGTGTCGGTAATACCGAGGAGAGAGTGAACCGTCGGATCACTACATATCATGACCGTCAGATTGTAAGTTACAAAATGTACAACGGTAAAGAAACATACTTTACCTAACTCTATACCTAACTCTACACTAGACCAAGTTGAACTTAACTATATCCTATGTGTCGGAATATCCTAACATCCCCCCTTAAGAACAACTTGGGATAGGATTGAAGGATTTACAAATATGACACAATAGGAGAAGGAAGGAGGCACTAGAGCCTATCCCCCCTTAGTGACAACTTCCTGAACTCCAAGCATATATCGAAGTTTAGTGAACTTCGCCTCTGTGAGAGCCTTTGTGAAGATGTCTGCAACCTGATCATCTGTTGAACAATATTGCACTTCAAGAACATGGTCATGAATGAGCTTTCTGATGAAGTGCATGTGTAGTTCAATGTGTTTGCTGCGCTGATGCTAGACTGGATCTTTGCATAGCTGAATGGCACTTTGATTATCACACCAAAGTGTGGTTGGATGCTGCTGCTCAAAGCCAAACTCTGATAGGATCTGACGAAGCCACAAGGCTTCCTTACTAGCTTCCACGGCACCACGATACTCTGCTTCTGCTGACGAAAGAGAAATGGCAGCCTGTTTCTTACAAGCCCATGTAATAGGTCCTGAACCAAGAGTGAAGACATAACCGGCAGTAGACTTCCGATCATCAGGGTCACCAGCCCAATCAGAATCAGTGAAACCAACTAATAGAGGAGCTGCTTTGGCACTGTAATGAATCCCAAACTGTACTGTACCTCGAACATAACGAAGTATTCTTTTAGCTGCTTTCCAATGACTTTCACGGGGGTTTTTCATAAAATGAGCAACAAGGCCAACAGCAAAGGAAAGGTCAGGACGAGTATGGGTTAAATACAAGTTGACGGTATAAGGTAGCATCAACTTCAGGAGAAGTACAAGAGACTGAAAGTTTGACTCCAGACTGAAAGGGAGAAGGGGCTGGCTTACAGTCTTCCATGTGAAAATGACGAAGAATATCACAAGCATACTTGGACTGGGAAAGGGAAATACCCTCCTTGGATTGCAAGACTTGAAGACCGAGAAAATAGTGTAAGTGTCCTAAGTCTGTCATTTCAAATTTCTTTTTAAGGCTAGACTTCACATGGTTTATAAGGTTGGGATCACTACCAGTAAGAATAAGATCATCAACATAAAGAACAAGGATGATAAGAGAGTTTCCCACTTTCTTGGTGTAGACAGTATTGTCAGAATAACACCTAGAAAAGCCAGATTCTAAAAGAAAGCTATCCATTTTGGCATACCAAGCCCGAGGAGCTTGCTTGAGACCATAAAGAGATTTCTTAAGTCGACATACAAGGCTAGAGTCTGTTTGGATGAAGCCAATGGGTTGTTCCATATAGATTTCTTCATGCAAGTCCCCATGCAAGAAGGCAGATTTAACATCCATCTGATGGACTTCCCATTTTAAAGAGGCAGCAAGGGAAAGAACAAGGCGGATAGAGTTCATTTTGGCAACAGGGGAGAAGGTTTCAGTGTAGTCAATGCCTTCAACCTGTGAAAATCCCTTAGCAACAAGACGAGCTTTATGTTTATCAACTTTCCCATCTGGTCCATACTTGGTTCTGTAAACCCATTTACATCTAACAAGTTTGCGTCCCTTTGGTAGAGGAACAAGATCCCATGTATCATTTGTTAACAATGAATGATATTCTTCATTCATAGCTGCTTCCAAATGTGGATGGCCTGAAGCTTCTGCAAAAGTGTCAGGATCATGATTTACTGGAGCTTGAGCCAGTAAAGAAGAGGCTCTTTCAAACTGAGAACGTGTACGTCGCTGATCTGTAGGATCACCGGCAAGATCACCTGCTGCATCCCGAGTAGCACGGACCCATCTTGGAAGTTGAGGATCCTGAGAAGGTGGGGGAGGATTGTCATCCTCACTTTCATCATCTGAAGAAGAAATGTTTTCAAAAGTAGAAGAGATAGGAAGAGGTGGCACATCCGCCGGACTAGGCTCGCAGGCCGATTTATTTTCATCAAATTTTACATCTCTTCTAATGATAACATTTTTGGACTTAAATGGAATAAGTCTATAACCTTTTACATCTTCAGAATATCCAACAAAAGTACATTTCTCACTCTTAGGTTCTAAAGCTTTATGCTTTTCATCTGGAATATGGGCCCATGCTTCACTTCCAAAAACACGAAAGTGACTTACATCTGGTTTAATGGAACTCCAAGCTTCTTCTGGAGTGATATTCTTTAGAACCTTAGTAGGAGTGCGATTTATTATATAATTTGCACAATTAATTGCTTCGGCCCAAAAACTAAGACTGAGTCCTTTAGATTGCAGCATACAATTAGCCATTTCCTTTAAGGTGCGATTTTTCCTTTCAGCTACACCATTTTGTTGTGGAGTGTATGGAACAGTATGTTGCATTTGAATTCCATTTTCGGTGCAAAAGTTGATGAATGTGTTTTTAACATATTCTCCACCATTATCAGTTCTTAGCTTAAGAATTTGATGTCCAGATTGTTTTTCAACAAAGTCTTTGAAGGCCAAAAATGTGTTAAATACTTCGCTCTTGATTTTTAAGAAGTATACCCAAGTGCGTCTGGAGAAATCATCAATGAAAGTTAAGAAATACTTGCAGCCAGAGAATGAAGCAACAGGAAGTGGACCACATAAATCACTGTGCACAAGCTGTAAAGGGGCTGAGGCGTGCCAAGAGGCACGTTTTTCAAAACTGTCCCGATGATGTTTTCCGAGTACACATCCGAAACAAACACCATCTCTGCAAGATACCATAGGAAGACCTGTCACCATATTTTCTTTACATAGATGCTGAAGGGAGCGATAGTTTAAGTGACCAAATCGCTCATGCCAAAGTTTGCTCACTTCATCATTATGAGCAACAAATACTGAGGGAAGATTTGATGACCCAAAGTTGTGAAACTTATACAACCTTGTGGAATCATCAGCAAGACCAGTAGCTAGAATCTGTTTAGGATCTTTTAGATCCTTGATTACAACATCATGAGGTGAAAATTCAACAATTTTACCTTCACCTGAATGAGTTATCTGATATACAGATAGAAGGTTGCAGGATAAGGTTGGAACACATAATACATCATTAAACTGACCATTGTCTAGATGAACAGTTCCAGTCCCTACAACATTAAGAGATCTATCATCACCAACATATATATTTTTGGTGTTACAATCATTTAAAGAAGAAAACATGGCTTGGTTTTTGGCCATGTGATAAGAGGCTCCAGAATCAATGAGCCACTCATGAGAATGAGAAGAAGAAGATACATTTAATGCATAACCAGACTGAGATGATTGACAACGACATGCAGAGAGTGCCATTCCTAAAGATAAAGTTGAAGTTGAAGTTGAAGAATGCTCCACATGGATGTTATGTTTCTTCATTGCGGCTTCCAAGGCTTCCATCTTCTTAAAGCATTTAGATTCTAAGTGGCCATCTCGATTACAAAAGTTACAATGTCTATCAGTCTTCTTCCATTTGTTTTTATTGGTCCTATCATTTTGCTGAAATGATCTTTCATTTTGAGGCTGAGTTTGCTTAGGACCCTTTTTTGGTTTAGGACCATCCTTTTTAGGAAATGACTTCTTAGGATTCTTTGAATTTGGTTGCTGCTGGGCGGCTAACGCTTTCTTGGAAGAGTTTCCAAGATTAAGAAGACCAAGGTGTAAGAGTTTTTCTTGTTCTCTTATTAAAGAATCACAAAAGAGTCAAAGGAAGGGGCCTTGTAGTCTTTTCCTTGACAAATGAAAGCTTCCCTTGTAGAATGGAAGGTGGAAACAAATACAGAGTAGGCTGGTCCCAACTTAGTAAGGATGGAATAAATAAGTTTACTATCTTCTTTCTTAACCTTAACACCTTCCAAGAGATATCTAAGGGTCTTGAATTTGGACAAGAAATCTTCAATGCAAGAAAAATTATTAGGATCCAATGTAAGCAACTCATTTTCAAGTTGATGGGCTCTAATTTCATTTTTAATCCCAAAAACTTTAGTGAGTTGTTCCAATGCTTCATGAGGAGTCTCAAGTTCTGCAATATGGAATCTAAGATCAGGAGAAATAGACATCCCTATCAAACCACGTGCTTGATCTTGTCTATTTTCAAATTTTGCAGCCTTGTCTTCATCTTTTGGTTTCTTCTCTTGGTCTGTGGCTATTCTGTAGAGACCTTTACTTCTAAGTAAATCTTCGATGTAGGATATCCATTGGAAGTAGTTAGTGCTGTCAAGAATGACTTGGCATGGACTTTCCATTTTAAAAAAAACTGAAGCTGAAGATACTGAAAGTAAGTGTTCCAATGGATAGATCTCAAAAAATTAGGCGGTTTTAAAAAAAATGGCTCTGAAAAAGGCTTCCAGATGAAGAAGTTATGGCTTTTTGAAAAAACAATTGTTGAAGTTGCCGAAAAAGTGCGCGAATGTGCGGAAATGAAAAAATCCGCCCCCACAAAATGGAGACTTGAACCCAAGACCTCTACTCTCTTAAAATAGCTTTGAACCAATTGATCTATACAAAAAATTTGAGAGAGAGAGAGAGAGAGAGAGAGAGAGGGGGGGGGGCCTTGGTTTGCGTGCTTGCCTTGAGAAAGCTCTTTTTCCCTACAAAACACAAAACACAAAACCCAACACGGACATGCAAAGAAAACGAACCTTATGGCTCGAAGTTAGCTTTAGCCAAAAAAAAAACTAGATATTTTAAAAAATGAACCTTGCAGCTCAAAGTTAGCTTTAGCCGAAAAACTAAATATTTTTCTCAATGTTTCTGATTTTCCGAGATCACACTAAGGTGCAGGGAAAAAAGCATACACATGAGAAAAAATCCTTCCTTTCTGTTTCTGATTTGCCCAGATCGCACAGAGTCGCAGGGCAAAGAGCATACGCAGAAATGAAAGGTATAGATCCGGTTAAAAAAAACTAAATAAACCGAAATCGAAATAAGCAGAGAGAAAATAACAGTAAACTGCAAATAAAGACTGTATACCTCCAGATCTTAAAAATGACGCAGATAGGGCTACCGGAAACCTTTTCGCATGAAACGAAAGGGGTTCCTCACTAGAACAGATGCTCCGAACACAACAGAGCAGTCCTCTCGGCCCGAAAGCAGTCAGAAACAGCAGATCTAGGAAACGGCAGCTACATGCAGTTCTACCGGCTTCAGATTTGGATCACCAACGGACGCGGCCCTCAAATAGCTCCGATACCATGTAGGAATTTACAGGGTAAGTTCCTCAGAAAGAACACCAAAAGGACACCGCTCACAACCAGATCACAGATCAATACACCAGTATTTTTGACGTGGTTAAAACCCTCAAAGAGGGAAACAGTCCACAGCCTGCGCCAACGTGGCTACTACAGGCAATTTATTAATCAAAGAATGAAAATTTACATAAGCTTCTCTCATGCACGGATTACCCGAACAATGACCCTCCATGCGCTTTAAATAGAACTCATGGACCAATCGGGTGTCAAGCCACGGATCAAGTGTCGGTAATACTGAGGAGAGAGTGAACCGTTAGATCACTACATATCGTGACCGTCGGATTGTAAGTTACAAAATGTACAACGGTAAAGAAACACACTTTACCTAACTCTATACCTAACTCTACACTAGACCAAGTTGAACTTAACTATATCCTATGTGTCGGAATATCCTAACAATAAGTACATTACTAGTAAAACACATATGTTCAAATATAAGTTTCATGATAAATTGAACAACTTAAGTTACTCTTTGCATATAAATCAATATTTATGTCATGTATTTTCCAAGCATATATATAACTTGTTTGATATTTTTCTCAAAGTTATCTGGGAGAGATAGAGGTAGAACATACTATAATAAAAAAATGAATAATTATTTATTCCTAAATTAGTAGAAAAAACACTAACAAGATGTTTCACCAATATACAAATATATACACAAAAATAATTACCTTAATCAAGGTATGCCAATCATGAGTTTTTACCCCACCTATTTCACCTTTCTTTGTTAGGATATTATTTATGTTTCAAGAAAATCTAGTGGGAAATTTATGTTTTTCCATGACCTCTTTTACATCCTTGCTTCACTACTTTTTCAATAACCATGGAAGTGTTCTTATATTTTGGTTCCCATACCTCTTTGATTGAATCACACTTTGTATTTCATGATTGACCTCCTTAATTTCATTAAAAATATTGACAATCTTTTTCTTTGCCACTCCTTCCATTAAGATAAATCATAATATTTCTGTTACATTCTTCCTGATGTGCATTGTATAAAACAAATAAATAATTTTTCAGTACTCATAGAAGGGGCGCCTACTGAATTGTATGGGATAACTTTTCATTCCTCTTGAAGTGCCCCATTATTAATGCCTTCATGATCACGACATTAAATAAAGATATTACAAAAATTCTTATCAATTAGAATAGTGAACAAAATGAAATAGAAATATAAATATTCCAAACATTTCATGTATGATACATAGACAATTTGTCGCTCCATACCTTGATTATTAATTTTATTATATTTCAGTTCCCTTTCTCTGTGGTTTTAATCTAGTCTCTTCTTTCCCATTGTAAATATGTTCTTAGAGAGGAAGTGCCTATAATCATCAAACTCCTTCTTACCTAAACTTCTAGAACAATGAGATTTCATCTTAGGACCACAAATTGAACATGAAAATTTACCCTTTGTTTGAAGACCCACAAGAGATGGATTAAATTATATATCGATTATTTGAAGTATGTTATTTAAAAATGCTGCATGAAATAAAATTAATAAATTAAACACTATTTAAGTGTAGTATAAAATTATAACATACCACAGAAATGTGTTAGTCCTAGGGCATCATGAATTGTTCATACAAGCATTGCATGTAATTCAAATTCCCTTTGCGCACCTACTGGTCTAGAGATATGATACATAGTGATGCCCTTTTATAAATATAGTAACTTGTCAATAAGAGGCTCGATATATACATTCATATATCTGACTTGGTACTTACCTAATTGATTGAACATATAATACAAAATTACTACATATATTGGTAAATAAAAAATATCAAACATATAAGACATATTTATGAAACAAACAAGACAAATGAGATGTTACCATGTTAAAAAAAATATCCTAAACAAATACCTAGAACAACTATTTCCAACATTATGTGCTCCCTCTTTGTTGACATCCATGAAGGAATGCTATTATTGTTAACAAAAATAAGACACATCGAGTAAGGAGATTTGAGCTCTCCAAATGGATTGACACCGTCAACTGCTAATGAAATCCTAAGATTACGAGGTTCATCAATGTTTCCATATTTCATCTATATTCTTAGATGTCGATCCATCTACAGGAATTCAAAGAACACCATATTTGCTTCTATTCTTTTCATGGTAATCCATAAGTTGTGCTATGCTTTTGCACCTGAATAATCACCGCAAACATGGAATTATGAGAATATAACAAATAACCTTGTGAGGCAAATTTTTTGTTTCTTAATTAGTTCGATATCTACTAATTTGACATTTTGGGCATTATTATTTCAATGCATGTTCTCCAAAATATAGAATATGATCATTTCGACATGCACAAACAACTTGATACTCCAATCCAATATGCTTCATAATGGTATGTAACTCTTGGTATGTGCGAGGTAAAACATTTGATGATGGTAACAAAAATTCACGTAAAAATCTACAACATAATTAAATAATTAGTATTTCTTAATGTAAAGAATATTAATCGTACATATTGCATCCAAATTTTACAAATGATCAACTAACAATAACAATAGAGGAAAAAAGGAAAACCTTTATCATCATGTACTAAATGTCACAAAATACATTACATACCTTAGGAGCTATGTGAACTGAGTATGTAACAAACCATTCATAACCTTTAAGTTATAGCATAATTATTTGGGAGCCTTCATAAAGAGGTTTTATTTCCTTCTCAACTAGAGGTCTATCAAAAGCACCATCTAGCTGGTCATCATCTCCTAGATCAATATTCCCTCTTCTTCAACTGTATTATTAGCATCATCATCTTCTTCCATAGGATCATTAACTTGATCTTCAATATTCACTCCATGGTCCCGATAATGTTCTTGTATAATAGATAAGTCATCCTGATCCATGACTAGTGCCATAAGGCACTCTTTCTTCATAATTACAAACACACAAGCAATATTACTGTATATAAAAAAATATTTAATTGATACAAACATTTAAAAATAAAATTATAGGAAAACAAAGACAACAAAAAAAACAACTTAGAACAAAGACAACAAATTAATCTCGAAGCTTGTGCAATTTATCAATATGTTTATGAATATGTTGAAAAAATATAGGATTTCTATTTTATTTTTCGTGACATGTAGAAAGAGAGACACTTTGTGAGATATATACCCAGAATAAAAAACAACAAGCTATATTATGTCATATTCTTTCTTGATTTCACTTGGAGACCACAAATTTGGTGTGGATGGAAACTTTCCTTGGCCCAACTAATTGGAGATCATAGTTTAACTTATAAGGGGTTCAAACCTGAGGGATTAAGGGTTAACACATTAGGGTTTAAGAGGATATTTCCATCCAATTGTTAGGGGTACTTAGGAGTTGGTAGTCTAGATAGAACAATCAACTTAGGTGAGAGCAAGAAACAAAAACAATAAATCAATGATGAAGCTTGCACAATTTAGAAAGATGTTTATGGAATATGTTGAAATTTTTAAGGAGAAATGTTAATTTTCATGATATGTAGAAAGAGAGACACTTTTTTAGACATATAGTTAGAACCAATAAAAATAACCTATTCTTGTTTCACCTTCATCATTATGTCATATTGTTCCTTGATTTCACTTGGTGACCACATAGGCTTTTAAGTCAATGACAACTTTCCCTATAATCCCTAGCTGTTAACACACTCCTAACCTATAAACCATTAGCCAACCCTAACCCTTTAATCCAACATAACCTCTAACCACTTAAACCATATAATATCCCTAATCCTTAACAACATAACCCCATTCGTTCTAATTAATCCCTTAAAACCATAGCCCCCTAAGCCCTTAACCCCTAACACCTAAACCATTCAACTCTAAAACCTTAATAAATAATCCTTCACGCCCACCTGAGACACTAAACTATTAACCCCTTACCCATCATCCATAACCTAACATCTTAATCCCTAATGCTAAACCCCATAAACCATAAACCCCTAACCCCTACTCCCTAAAACCCTATTAACCTTAAATACCCTAGGCCCTTAACCCACCAAATCTAATTTAAACCCTAACCTTTTTAACCCCTAACCCATTAACCTATTAACAACTAACTCCAACTTATAATTTGAATTTGAATTTTTTATAATTTGAATATTTTAATATTTTTAAAGTTGCAATTTTATGATACATTTTAGGTATTTTTTTTGGTTGATATTGTTTCAAATTTAATATTTATTAATACAAAGTTAAAAATTATAATTATACAAATAAATATAATTTTTTTTAATCACCTACACACACATGGAAAAAAAATGAAAAAAAGAAGTAATATACATATATATAAATTTTGAAAAGGAAGATAAAAAAATATTTTATTATTATTTAAGAAAATGTGTACTATAATGTAACTTTTATTAAATAAATTTATTAAATTTTAAAAATTAAAACTTTTAATTTTATATAACCACTTAAAAATCTTTAAATCTTACACACACACCCACCCACCCACCATTAACCCCCAACCCTTTAATCCCTAATCCCTTATATCCTCTTCCCCTCATCCTAAACACCATAACCCCTTTCCTCCTAATTAAGCCCTAAAGCCCCTAACCCTTAAGCCAATTTCCTTACTAAACTTTCAATATTTATTTTCTTCAAAAATCAAATGTAGTTTAAATTTTTGTAATGCAATTAATAAATTATTTCTGAACAAAAAATATCCCTTACATATATATATATATATATATATATATATATATATATATATATATATATATATATATATATATATATATATATATATATATATATATATATATAGATATATTTGTCAAATTTATGATGTCCATAGATTATGGAGAGACATTGTTAAATGGTCAAAATAATTGACTGTGTCCATTGTCGATATTCCAATAGTAGTATGGCTAACCTAGTAAAACATTAGAAATATGATGTATGCCGCATAGATGTCTACTACTCACAACTATAATCATGGAAGTGTTGCTGCTCCTAATATTCCACAACCTACAGGTTTTAAACCACAAAAATTGGAGGGAAAAAGAGAAAAAGGGCTTTGTTATAGTTTTTATAGCGAAGGCAATAAGTGTGCCGAGAAGACGAAAATATTTGACATAGATTGTGAAGAGGAGGAAGAAAAGGAACAAGAAACATCAAAATAAGAATGTCTTCACCAAGAAATAGCTCTAGGGGTTGAAGAAATTCATCTGACCATAACTTGAAATGCAATGGATGGAATTACTGCTCCTTAAACTCTCAAGTTAGAAGGATATATCAAGAAGAAAAAGTTAAAAGTATTGATTGATTCGAGTAGTACCCATACTTTTATTCATTATAAGATAGCCAAGGATTTGAATTCGGTATCCAACACTAGAGTTTCAAGTGATGGTTGCATATGGAGAAACTATAATTTTATCAGAGAATTTCCATAATATCAATCTAACCATAGGAGAATATGTATTGAATAGTGAAATGATTTTGATTCCAATGGGTGGTGCTGATGTTGTATTAGGAGACTAATTGTTACAATCCTTGGGGATGATAGATTTTAATTTTCAGAACACTTCTTGATTTTTTTTAGGAAGTAAACGAAATTGAATTAAGGGGTATCACAAGTATACCTAATAAGATAATGATCTCTAATGGCATGGAAAATTTTTGAAGAAAGAAAAATGAGGTGTAATTTCACAATTATGCTCACTAGATGTTCATATATCTAAGTCATCCATTTTTCCATATCTCCAAATAGTTCTTGACAATCATTCCAAGGTATTTGAGACTTTTCCACGAGGTGTTGTATAAGTAGTGATAGGGTGCATTGTTAAGGCTAATGGCATAAGTGTCCTCAAACACGTAATTTTATTAATTAGAAAAAGAAAAAAAAACAATTACATATTTGATTTTGCAAGAGTTTACACCTGAACAACAAGACACTCTTGCAATGAGCTATTTACAAGCTCAATGTCATAACTACCTCTAATTATGATCACTTATTAAATAACAAGTGTCCACTTACAATAAATGCTAATAAAAACAACTAGCTAACAAATCTCCTAAAATAGAGCCTAAGATACGACACATTTGGAGAGTCATATCTTGTTACAATAATATACTAATTCTAAATGTCTCCATTAAATAATTAAATATTCTAGAATAATAATTATTAATTTAATATCTTAAATTAATAATTATTTTATTCCAACTTTATAACCTATGATAATATTTTATTTTTGGATCATCTAACATTCCCCCCTATGATCCAAAGATACATTACAACAGATACCAAGTTCATCCCTGAACTTAGTAAATTTTATTCTGCCAAGCGGTTTCGTGAAAATGTCGGAGATCTGATCTTCGGAAGGACAATGAACTGGCTTGAGGACATCTTTGGCAATGAGAGATCTAATATGATGATACTTGGTGTCCACATGCTTTGTCTTTGAATGAAAAACTGGGTTCTTTGCAAGTTTGATGGTTGACTAGCTGTCAATGAATAATGATGTAGCTTCTGCCTGAGAAATGCCCAAGTCTTGCAAAATTCTGCGCAACCAAACAATTTCACATGCTGCTTCCCATGCTGAAATCTACTTTGCTTCTGTTGAAGAAGTGGCCACTGTAGCTTGTTTCTTACAACTCCAAGATATTGCTGCTGACCCCATGTTCATTAAATAACCTGATGTTGATGCTCGATCATCAATACTTCTAGCAATGTCGGCATCTGAATATCCACCAAGTACAAAGTTTTTAGTCTTTGTGTAAAGAAGACCAAAATCTTTTGTTCCTTGGATATATCGAAGAACTATTTTGGCTTCATTCCTGTGGCTGTCTCTTGGTTCCTACATAAAATGTGAAAGAATACTGACTGCATAAGATAGATCAGAGCGAGCATTTGTCAAATAAATCAAGCTGCCAATCAACTGTCTGTTAGTAGTATTGTCCACCCTTTCCCCCCTTCAAATTTTGAAAGTTTCAAGTTTTGCTCCATGGGGGTAAGAATGGGCTTGCAATCCTGCATTCCAAAGTGTTGAAGAACCTCTGCTGCATACTTACTCTGAGACATGAAAATATGATGTGGACGTTGGAAGACTTCAACTCCAAGATAGTAGTGAAGTAATCCCAAATCTGTCATTTTAAAACTTGCATGTAACTCCTTTTTCACTTGTGCAATATGATCATCATGGTTGCCAGTAATGATCAAATCATCTACCTACATAACAGGAATCACCAGATATTTTCCCTGTTGTCGCACATACAAAGTATCATCAGATTCACTTCATTGAAAACCAACTTTCTTAAGGTATTTATCCATTTTTGCATACCAAGCTTGAGGATCTTGTTTTAACCCATATAAAGCCTTGATCAATTTGCAAAATTTATGTTCTTTCCCTTCAATTTCAAAACCTAGTGGTTGTGTCATATACACATCGTCTTGTAAATCCCCGTTAAGAAAAGCACTTTTCACATCCATTTGATGAAATTTCCATCCTTTCTGAGCGACCAATGCAAGTGTTAATCGGATGGTGTTCCATTTAGATGTAGGAGAAAAATTTTCCTCATAATCAATGCCTTCCTACTGCACAAAACCTTTGGTGAAAAGTCTTGCTTTATACTTTTCAGGTTCTCCCTTTTGATTATACTTAATTATGTAAACCCATTTGCATCCTAAGGGTTTAACATTTTGTGGGCAATCAACAAGTTTCCAAGTGTTGTTATCAATGACTGCTTGATATTCTTCAACCATAGCCTGTTCCCATTCTTTATGTTTTACTGCTTCTTTGTATGTGGAAGGTTCAGTAAAATCATTTGCTATCAAGGAAAAATTGCCTTCACTTCTATGTGACTTTCTGGTGCCTGTTTTATTCTGCTCATCAGGCTTTACATCTTTCAAAAGTTTAACTGCCCATTTTGGTAGTTGATGCTCAGTTGTTTGAGATTTAGAAAAGTCTCCATCATTGTAAAGAAGATTAATATAAACTGATGTTCGTTGATCAGTTGGAGATTCTGGAGGTAGAGAATTACTGTTAGAAGAACTACTGCTTCTTGGAGATGCGGATGAACTGCTAGAAGATCCAGATGGTGTTGTTGAAGTAGCTGGACTAGATGAATCATCTTCAGACGGAGGAAAATCAAGTTCATACCAATTTGGTGAATTTGGTTGACTTTGTGTATTTACTTTTCTTTGACTGCCTTTAGTTTCTAACTTTTGAAGAAATCTTTCGATTTCTTCAGCACTCTTACTCTCTGTTTCATAAAAAATTACATCCCTGCTCACAATAAATTTTCCATTGGTCAAAAGATGGTACCCTTTCTTCTTATCAGAATAGCCAATCATTATGAATTTTAAACTTCCTGAGTCAAGCTTAGTTCACTTTTCTTTCGGAACTAAGGCATAACATACTGATCCAAAAACTCTAAGATGTTTAACTCGTGGTTTGAAACCATACCAAGCTTCATAAGGTGTGATTCCGTCTAAAGAAGTAGTTGGAGATCTGTTTCTTAAGTAGACAGCTGTGTGAATTGCTTCTGCCCAATATGTTGGACTTAACCTCTTGAAAGTTAACATGGATCTTGCCATTCCTAACAAGGTGCGATTCATTCTTTCTACTACTCCATTTTTCTGTGGAGTGTAAACATTGGTAAGATGTCGTTTTATGCCATTATCACTGCAATAAGTTTTGAATTCATTTGAAGTGAATTCTCCCCCATTATCTGTCCTGAGAGTACCTATCTTTTCTTTGACTTCATTTTCAATAAGTTGGCGAAAAATTTTAAACTTTTCAAATGCTTCTGACTTTTGCTTTAAGAAATAAACCCAAGTCATTCTACTGAAATCATCAATAAATAGTAAGAAATATTTGCAACCACCAAATGAAGTTTGTAGTGGTCCACAAACATCACTGTGAACTAGTTGTAGCCACCTGTTTGCATGCCATGAACTTGTTGGAAAACTTTCTCGACTTTGTTTTCCATAAATGCAAGCTTCACATTTTGCATTTTCCTTTTTGAAATTTGGAAGTCCTTTAACCATCCCTTGTTTCTGCAATTGAGAAAGACTCTCAAAATTTAAATGTCCATATCTGACATGCCATAACCTTATAGGTGGAATTCCTGTAGTCACTGCCCCAGCAAAATCAGAATGCCTTGGAATAACTGTCCCTTTCATCCTTAATAGCTTTCCATCTTCATAACCTCTCATCACTGTTTGCAAGCTCCGTTTAACTGAATTAATCTTAACTAAGCCATCTTCCATAATTATTTGATGTCCTGCTTGTCGAATCGTGACTAAAGACAACAATTTTTTCTCCAATGCCAGGGAGGAAAACTTTAACTGATCCTTTTCCATAAGGAGTATGTTGTGTATCATCTACAAGAAAAAAGGAATTAAGTTGGCAATCTTGAAAATTCCAAAAAAAATCACGTCGACAAGTCATGTGTTGAGTTGCCTCTGAATCCAAGATCCAGGCATCTTCATAATCACTTGTAAGATGGGATGAAAGTTGTAATGTTGACAAAGAAGTAAAAACATATTCTAAGTTATCATCATCTTCATCATTTGCAAATTGTGGTGAGTGCTGATGAAACTTGGGAATTTTATTAAGTGAAGTTCGATAATCTTCAGCATAATGTCCAACTTTGTTACATCTTCGACACACAATTTGACTTAAGTCTCTTCTTCTTCCTGAAGATTGTCCTCTGCCTTTGCTTTGACTTCTATTTTGAGGTTGTCCTCTACCTTGATTATTATTTCCTTGTCCTTGAAAATTTCCTCTTCCTTGATTGTTTCCTCAACCTTGAAAATTACTCCTGCTTGAACTGTTGCCTCTATTAAAGTTGTTTCCTTTGCTTTGGCTTCGACCTCGACTTTGTACATTATGTGCTGCTTGATTTTGATTGAAATTCCCTCTATCTCTGTTTCTAGAACTATCAGTCGATCATTTACTAGTGCTGGCCTATGTGAAAAAGACATCTTCACCAACTCTCGTTTTCTTCCTAAAGGTTTTATCATGTTGGGTCAACATTTCACAGAGCTCATCAAACTTTAGTTTCTCTAACTTTCCAGTTAATTGTAGAGTCTCCAAAAAATCTGTGTAGGAAGAAGGAAGTCCAGCAATTAAAATTGTGACCATAAAAATATCATCTATTGCTGGAAACCTAGCATTAATAATTTCCTGCCTAATATTCTTAAGTCTTGAGATATATTCAAGAACATCAACTCCTTCAGTCAATTTTTGTTGCAACAATTTTAATTGTAGATCAAATTTCTTTGATTCAGGCTGAGTATCAAAGAATTCTTTAAAAGTTTTCAAAGAAGACCATGCATATGTAGCATTTTCTATATGGACATACATTTCATCATTGATAGAAGATTTAATGAGAGCTAATGCTTTGGAATTCTTAACTTCCCATTTTGCTAGTGCAGCTGCATCTGTGGGTTTATTTGGCTTAATATTACCATCACATATACCCTGCCGTAATTCATTATAAATGAGAGTGCTTTCGATGAGGCATTGCCATGTTTTATAAGATTTTATGCCTTCAAGTTTGTTGGAATCAAAAAACAAATTAATCAAGTTTGACATTGTAGCGTTGAATCTTCGCACCAAGAGTCAAAAAAAAAATGTCAAGATGGGCAACACAACATGCAACACGCTACACAAAAAAAAAAAAAAAAAAAATGATCTATCGGGGCTTGGCCTTGACCCTCGTCTAGTTGTTGAAACAGGAGAAAAATCACTGAGCTTTGCACTTGGTTCTAGTCAATTTCTCAAAAAATTACAAGGTAACTTTCAAAATTTGACTTTAACACTGCTCATGCAAATCCTGGTAAAAATAAAGTTACCCAAATTACTTTGAGTTACAATGTGATGATCCCAAATTAAAATAATAAAAAACACTTCTTGGAGAAATTACCCAGCTCACCTTATTTCTCCAATATTATTTGTCAAATAATATGAAATTCCTTATGTCTCCAATTTACAAATTACAAACAATGGAAAAACCTTATCACTCCATTAACATTACAAAATTAAAAAATATTCCTTATTTCTTTGCTTCTTCACTCTTCAATTTAGCTTTAAACTTTCTTGAGGGGATAGTGAAGCCTTATGTCACAAGGCCATCACATTGCAGTCTAGTTTGCTAAATTTCAAACATCTCGGAATTCGTGGGCTCCATCTGAGGAAGGATCAACATGGTTTCCCCTTTAGCATTGTATAATCATCTCAAGGAAGAAGAACCCTTCTTTCTGCTTGCAGGGCCCAATCAGAGGAGCACGTCGTCAAAATGGCAAGTCAGATTAAATCTGTAGCAGAAAAGCTTGGTTTGCAATTAGTTTTCAAGTTGAACTTTGACAAAGCCAATCGAACTTCAACAAAGTCATTCTGTGGCCTTGGGCTAGAAGAAGGTTTGAAGATATTGGAAAGGGTTAAGACCGCTTTTGACTTGCCATTTGTAAAATATGTCCATGAAGCTTATCAGTGTGATCCTATTGGTAGAATTGCAGATATCGTTCAAATACCAGCATTTCTATGTTGCCAGACAGATCTTCTTGAATACTTGTTGACACTGTCTGCTGGCTAAAGTAGACGGTGGTTTGTCCTGAATGAGAAGACTGGCAAGCATGGTTACATCAGAAATCCAGAAGAAATAATGGGTTGGTGAAATCAGTAATATTATTCAGCCTTCAAAGGGAGCACCAAAAAAGGGTGCATCATCTTCAGATACTGGTGTACCAATGCATTCAAGTCTTTCAGATGGATCACTTGAAACTATGGTAAGAAGTCCTATAGATCCGTTAAGGCGCTCAGAATGATGGCTCAAGAAGGCCATGGTTATGTGGACACTGTTCTGAATAGTTTTGCTGCAAAACAGAGACGTGAGCACTACCAAAGATAGGCATATTTGTTTTCGAAACTTACCAAGCAATTAAGTGTCCATGATACATGCGCATCAAGTGATAATTGGTCTGCAATGGAGGGTCAGAAAAAAACTTAAGTCAAGTGTGAAAAAACAGGAATCAAAGAAGTCTAAAGAATCTCACGGGCACAACGGTCTTTGTCAAAGTCTGAATGCTGACGCTGGCACTATCATTCAATAGATGCAAATCCACATCGTTGCATCACAATAGCCATACAGATTTTGCAGAAAGTCACACAAATTTTGCATATATTTTTACAATAAAAAATGATTTTAGAATTTACAAATCTAAAATCAATAATAAAATTTTTGTTCCTTTTAAACAAAAAAATGGACAGATTCCATACCAATCATATGCTGATCAATTCAATGGAGTTTTCCAAAAAATTGTAGAGCTAGAATCTCCTCCTCACATCCACTACATCATTACTAAAGCTCTGTTACCACAATAACGGCAGAAGTGTCCTCAGACACGTAATTTTATTAATTAGAAAAAAAAATTATATTGATTTTGTAGGAATTTACAGGGTAAGTTCCTCAGACAGAACACCAAAGGACACCGCTCACAAACAGATCACAGATCAATACACCAGTATTTTGACGTGGTTAAAACCCTCAAAGAGGGAAACAGTCCACGGCCTGAGCCAACGCAGCCACTTCATACAATTTATTAATAAAAGAATGAAAATTTACATATGCTTCTCTCATAGACGGATTACCCTACAAATGACCCTCGATGCTCTTTAAATAGAGATCATGGACCAATCGGGTGTTAAGCCACGGATCAAGTGTCGGTAATACCGAGGAGAGAATTAACTGTCGGATCACTACATATCGTGACCGTCGGATTGTAAGATACAAAATGTACATAGTAAAGAAACACACTTTACCTAACTCTATACCTAACTCTATACCTAACTCTATAGTAGACCAAGTTGTACTTAACTATTTCCTATGTGTCGGAATATCCTAACATCCCCCCTTAAGAACAACTTGGGATAGGATTGAAGGATTTACAAATATGACACAATAGGAGAAGGAAGGAGGCACTAGAGCCTATCCCCCCTTAGTGACAACTTCCTGAACTCCAACCATAAATCGAAGTTTAGTGAACTTCGCCTCTGTGAGAGCCTTTGTAAAGATGTCAGCAACTTGATCATCTGTTGAACAATATTGCACTTCAAGAACATGGTCGTGAATGAGCTTTCTGATGAAGTGCATGTGCAGTTCAATGTGTTTGCTGTGCTGATGTTGGACTGGATATTTGCATAGCTGAATGGCACTTTGATTATCACACCAAAGTGTAGTCGGATGCTGCTGCTGAAAGCCAAACTCTGACAGGATCTGACGAAGCCACAAGGCTTCCTTACTAGCTTCTACGGCACCATGATACTCTGCTTATGCTAAAGAAAGAGAAATGACACCTTGTTTCTTGCAAGCCCATGTAATAGGTCCTGAACCAACAGTGAACACATAACCTACAGTAGACTTCCGATCATCAGGGTCACCAGCCCAATCGGAATCAGTGAAACCAACCAATAGAGGAGCTGCGTTGGCACTGTAATGAATCCCAAACTGAATTGTACCTCGAACATAACGAAGTATTCTTTTAGCTGCTTTCCAATGACTTTCACGTGGGTTTTGCATAAACCGAGCAACAAGGCCAACGACAAAGGAAAGGTCAGGACGAGTATGGGTTAGATACAAAAGTTTTCCTACAAGTTGACGGTATAAGGTAGCATCAACTTCAGGAGAAGTACAAGTGACTGAAAGTTTGACTCCAGACTGAAAGGGAGAAGGGGCTGGCTTACAGTCTTCCATGTGAATGGCATAGAATATCACAGGCATACTTGGACTGGGAAAGAGAAATACCTTCCTTGGATTGCAAGACTTGAAGACCGAGAAAATAATGTAAGTGTCCTAAGTCTGTCATTTCAAAATTCCTTTTAAGGCTAGACTTCACATGGTTTATAAGGTTGGGATCACTACTAGTCAGGATAAGATCATCAACATAAAGAACAAGAATGATAAGAGACTTTCCCACTTTCTTGGTGTAGACAGTATTGTCAGAATGACACCTAGAGAAGCCAGATTCTAAAAGAAAGTTATCCATTTTGGCATACCAAGCTTGAGGAGCTTGCTTGAGGCCATAAAGGGATTTCTTAAGCCGACATACAAGGCTGGAGTCTGTTTGTATAAAGCCAATAGGTTGTTTCATATAGATTTCTTCATGCAAGTACCCATGCAAGAAGGCGGATTTAACATCCATATGATGAACTTCCCATTTGAAAGAAGCAGCAAGGGAAAGAATAAGGCGGATAGAGTTCATTTTGGCAACAGGGGAGAAGGTTTCAGTGTAGTCAATGCCTTCAACTTGTGAAAAGCCCTTAGCAACAAGACGAGCTTTATGTTTATCAACTTTCCCATCTGGTCCATACTTGGTTTTGTAAACCCATTTGCATCTAACAAGTTTTCGTCCCTTTGGTAGAGGAACAAGATCCCATGTATCGTTTGCCAATAATGATTGATATTCTTCATTCATAGCTACTTCCCAATCTGGATGGCCTGAAGCTTCTGCAAAGGTGTCAGGATCATAATTCACTGAAGCTTGAGCCAGTAAAGAAGAGGCTCTATCGAACTGAGAACGTGTACGTCATTGATCTGTAGGATCACCGACAAGATCACCTGCTGCATCCCGAGTAGCACGGACCCATTTTGGAAGCTGAGGAGCTGAAGGAGGATCCTGAGAAGGTGGGGGAGGATTTTCATCCTCACTTTCATCATCTGAAGAAGAAATATTTTCAAAAGTAGAAGAGATAGGGAGAGGTGGCACATCCGCCGAACTAGGCTCGCAGGCCGATATATTTTCAGCAAACTTTATATCTCTTCTAATGATAACATTTTTGGACTTAAGTGGAATAAGTCTATATCCTTTGACATCTTCAGAATATCCAACAAAAACACATTTTTCACTCTTAGGTTCTAAAGCTTTATGTTTCTCATCTGGAATATGGGCCCATGCTTCACTTCCAAAAACACGAAAGTGACTTACATCTGGTTTGATTGAGCTCCATGCTTCTTCTGGAGTGATATTCTTTAAAACCTTAGTAGGAGTGCGATTTATTATGTAATTTTCACAGTTAATTGATGCTGCCCAATAATTAAGACTAAGTCCTTTAGATTGAAGCATACAATTAGCCATTTCCTTTAAGGTGCGATTCTTCCTTTCAGCTACACCATTTTGTTGTGGAGTATATGGAATCGTATGTTGCATTTGAATTCCATTCTCAGTGCAAAAGTTGATTAATGTGTTTTTAACATATTCTCCACCATTATCAGATCTTAGCTTAAGAATTTGATGACCAGATTGTTTTTCAACAAAGGCCTTAAAGGCCAAGAACATGTTAAATACTTCACTCTTGAGTTTTAAGAAGTATACCCAAGTGCGTCTGGAGAAATCATCAATGAAAGTTAAGAAATACTTGTAGCCAGAGAATGAAGCAACTGGAAGTGGACCACATAAATCATTATGCACGAGCTGTAAAGGGGCTGAGGCATGCCAAGAGGCACGTTTTTCAAAACTGTCTCGATGATGTTTTCCGAGTACACATCTGGAACAAACACCATCTCTGCAAGATACCATTGGAAGACCTGTCACCATATTTTCTTTACATAGATTCTGAAGAGAGCGATAGTTTAAGTGACCAAATCTCTCATGCCAAAGTTTGCTCACTTCATCATTATGAGCAAAAAATACTGAGGGAAGATTTGATGACCCAAAGTTTTGAAACTTATGCAACCTTGTAGAATCATCAACAATGCCAGTAGCTAAAATCTCTCTAGGATCTCTTAGGTCCTTAATTACAACATTGTGAGGTGAAAATTCAACGATTTTACCTTCACCTGAATGGGTTATCTGATATACAGATAGAAGGTTGCAGGATAAGGTTGGAACACATAATACATCATTAAACTGACCATTGTCTATGTTAAACTCACATGGACAAAAAGACAATGTGAAAGATAAATCAGTGAGTTCATTTTTTTATTAACATAAGATACACATTTATAGTACAATAGGTGACTCTTGGGATTCAGATCCCAAGGTCTCTTGGACTACTTTGTCCATTCGGCTTCCACACTAACCCTTTAGGATTAGGTGTCCAACATTCCCCCCCTTAATCCGAAGGGTTATGTATGAGTCCAAGAAGAGAGCTGTAATACAAAATGTGCAAAAATGCATGGCAGCACTAGGCTGAATGTGCTCTATGAAATTTTGGTAAAAAAGGGCGGTGGTTTAAGGATGACCACCAACACTGGAACGCTTAGTGCAGTTCTCGGAACTCTTCCAAAACTTGCAAGAAACTGAAGTTTTCTGCTAGAGGAAGTGTTCTCAATCTGTGATGGTTTAAGGATGACCAACAACTCTGGAATGCTTAATGCAATTCCTGAACTCTTCCAAAACTGGCAAGAAGCTGGAGTCTTCTGCTAGAGGAAGTGTTCTTAATCTGTTCCTGGAATGCTTCCGAAACTGGCAAGAAGCTGAAGTCTTCTGCTAGAGGAAGTCCCAGATTGCCAACTGAAGGCATGTTCAGGCATCTTGTCTCTGGCTGCAACTCTGAAACTGGTGTGGCAGGTTGTGGCTCAGGCTCACTTGATGTGACTTTGAAGCTTGTAGATGACCATCATTTCCCCCCTGTCAGGTACAAGGTGAGAAGATGGAGAAAACTCAACTGCAAGACTATTCAATACTCTAGAACAAGTTCTAACATGTGTTTGGAATATCTTCTTGGCTGTTGATGCCCATTGCCAAGAAGCGATCCATCCAAGATGAATCTTCGTTCTTGCAGGACGTTTGTTTTTGAAGCATCTGTGTGAAGAATGACTGGTTTTATGACAGTGCTCACATGGATGAAGATCAAAACAATGATCTTTCAGATGGCCAACTCGATCATAGTGTTGGCATTTCACGATCTGTTGTTTTTGTTGTTGCTGTTGCTGTGGAAGAGGGGCAGAGTCTGGAACAGATGAAGCTGAACTGTCATGAGAAGCAGGTGAACTGTCATGAATGAATCCAGCACTCTGAAACTGAATGGGCTTGGCATAGTCTGGAATATGAAAGGACAAGTCCTTGTCATATCCAAGATCAATTCAGTGCTTGTTGTGGACAAGCTGTTCCCAAGGTCTGATGATGGGCTTGGTAAGTGCAGACTGAGTTTCTGCATCTGCATGTACAACTGCTGCTTTATTTGAATGAACATTATTAACATGCTGCTGATGGGTGGTTGTCTCAATGTTCTGAACAAAAACAGGTTCAGAATGGTGTCTATTTTGATGTAGCTCTTCTTGCTGTAGCTGTGATTCAAGCTGCAAAAAATCGATCTTTTCTTGTACATTTTGCAAACAACTATGAATATCGGTGAGAAAATCCTTGTTGATTTTGACTGTATTATTCATACTAGAGAGTATTAGATTGTCCACTAACTCTAATATTGCACCGATTGGAGCCATTTCTATCCTCAAAAGATAGTAAAACATTGAGGAAAAGATGGACACCAAATAAACTTATGGCAACAACTTCAAGTCGATCAACTTGCAATAGATTCAACATACAAAGAATGGTGATATCCAGAAAACAGACTCCTCATTCAAAAAAATGAATTTTCTTCAATTCACCTGAGAGTTTAACTTCCAACAAAGCATGCTCCACTCTTCAGCAGGATCCAACTGGGCACTTTCTGTCACTATAAAGATCTGAGTTTATAGTCCTCCTTTTATAGTATCAGTAGCAAGCTTTTGGAGTTATATCCAGGAAGCTATAAAAGAAAACAACTGATACATAACCATAGACAGAAAAATGTCCTTACAAGCCTGTCTGTGGAACACTCATTAATCTTTGTATCTAAAATGATTGCTCTATAGGGATTCTCAAAAGATATACACTTTTGGCTGCAAATGACACTTCCTCATGAAACAATTACTAATTTGATTCGGTGTACAACTGTGAGCCGATATAGGCACTCGTTACCCTCCAATCTAAACAACAAATACAGTGCTCTTGCTAGCCACCAGATCTTATTACGAGGCTACACATTCAATACTTGATTTTACACGGCAATAAAAAGAAAATAATCTACAGTCTACAAAATGTGGCACACTGATGAGAACGTTGGGTGCCAGAGCTGTATTCTATAAAACCACGAGTCTCCAAAATGACATGTATACAGGTTACTTTTTCAAATTGTTACGTGAAAGAATTCGCTTGCCAAAAGGACTACTGTGCAAAGTTGGTAAATGTGGCCGAATTGCATCAACCAATGTAGAATGAAGAGAACCCTTTGAAGCCAAACCTGCTTCGCTTATGCAAAGCCACTGTCAGCAAATCTATAAACTTTAGCAGCCACACAAAAGCCTCTTAATTGAAATAGTGGATCTCATGATACATCTGGTCTCAAAAATGAAGCAAAGACGTTTTCTTCTAAATTTGAATGGAGACGTATTACATCCAGCAGCTTGAACAAATTATAATTAATTCGAATGTATCTGAGATATTAAGCTTAATGAATTCAAAGTTATAGATTTGATGTGAGACTGTCACCCGTCTTCGTTGCTACTGCGGATGTCTCTTGGACTTCAAGACCAAGGTTGTCCCTGTGCCTCTTCGTTGCCGCCGCAGATGTCTCTTGGAGTTCCCGACTTCTTATGCTTGAGATGATCCATTTTCCTTACACGTTGCAGTTGCGTATTTACTTTCATGTGCTATACCACAGTTCTTTATAATAAAAAACGATACCACTGTTCTTACCACAGTTTACAGTCTTCGATAAAAAAAACGCAGTCACAAAAAACGCAGTCGGCTACTATACTATAGGCAGTGTTTAATCCGCTTCAGGCTTCAACGTTTCTGTCAGGCACGTTCGAGCAAGCTTCAGGCTTCAAAAAGAAATGCATTAAAAGGAAATGCATCAACGCAGTCTTCAACACAATCTTCATGTACCATGTCAGGCCTTAGTCATATTTCAAAAAGAAATACATCAACGCAGTCTTCCATACATCAATACAACGCACTCTATAATACATCAACGCAGTCGCAGTAATAAAAACGCAGTCAAAAAACTCAGTTTCCAGAATGAAGATATTTGGAAATATGGGTTGTGTCTCCATTATTATCTGAACAACAATCAGGAGGAAGATCCTGCATTGAAGAAATTCAAGTCGCAAAAGAATAGTATTCGGCGAATGCAGAGAGCTAGAGACATTCTCACAATAGTTGTTATCAGTGGATGCTGCTATGAGATCTACTATAAGACAATGATGAAGAAGGCGGAACGGGAACAGCGGCAAGCTAGTAGTGAATGACTGCGGAACTGAACTTAGCCTTGGATTTTATCTATAATTGTTGATGCAGATTGAAGGTTTTTGTGGCAACAACAATAAATGTAATGGCAGGGTATTTTTAATTCCAATTGGCATTGCCTATACTTGGGGATGTATAACTTTCGACAGTTGAAACTTGAAAACTATCCATATCCCTTAAACTGCGTGCTAGCTATTTTGATTTCTTGTATGCAACCATCAGTAGATTCTTTTACCGATGTGTATCATCGATTCACGCAGGGAGAGCAGCGAATCATGCAGGGAGAGCAGCGAATCACGCAGATGACAGAGCGCTGGCAGTGGACAGAGCGCTAGGAGGTGCAGAGAATCACGCAGAGGACAGAGCGCTGGCAGAGGTAGAGGACAAAGCGTTGGGAGGTGCAGAGAATCACGCAGAGGACAGAGCGCTGGCTTCTGAAGAAATGGCAGAGGGATAATTTTCTGAAACCGTTGGGTGCATGTAGGAAGTAGACCTGATAGACAGGGGTGGTAGCGAATAGCAGACAACCGTTATGGCAGAAAGCGCACAAAGCTTATTTTGGACAGCGCTGGTCAAGCAGACAAAACACAGAGAAAGGAATATGGAGGAGCAACGCAGGTATATGCAAGAGGTGGCAGCTAAATTCTAGCTGAGAAAATATTCCTTAATAAGTGATGGCAGAAACCATAAAACAAATGGTTATTATGCAGGGCAGAGGTGCAGAACTGACATGCACATAACAGGCCACAGAAAAACAAGTGGCTCTGATACCATGTTAAACTCACATGGACAGAAAGGCAATGTGAAAGATAAATCAGTGAGTTCATTTTTTTATTAACATAAGATACACATTTATAGTACAATAGGTGACTCTTGGGATTCAGATCCCAAGGTCTCTTGGACTGCTTTGTCCATTCGGCTTCCACACTAACCCTTTAGGATTAGGTGTCCAACAGTCTAGATGAACAGTTCCAGCCCCTACAACACTAAGAGATCTATCATCACCAACATATATATTTTTGGTGTTACAATCATTTAAAGAAGAAAACATGGCTTTGTTTTTGGCCATGTGATAAGAAGCTCCAGAATCAATGAGCCACTCATGGGAATGAGAAGAAGAAGATACATTTAGTGCATAGCCAGACCGAGATGCTTGACAACCACACGTAGAAAGTTCCATTCCTGAAGATGAAGTTGAAGTTGAAGAGTGCTCCAAATGGATGTTATGCTTCTTCATTGCTGCTTCCAAGGCTTCCATCTTCTTAAAGCATTTGGATTCTAAGTGGCCATCTCGATTACAAAAGTTGCAATGTCTATCAGTCTTCTTCCCTTTGTTTTTATTTGTCTTATCATTTTGTTGAAATGATTTTTCATTCTGAGGCTGAAATTGCTTAGGACCCTTATTTGGTTTAGAACCATTCTTTTTAGGATACAACTTCTTAGGATTCTTTGGATTTGGTTGCTGCTGGGCGGCTAATGCTTTCTTAGAAGAGTTTCCAAGATTAAGAAGACCAAGTTGTAAGAGCTTTTCTTGTTCTCTTATTAAAGAATCACAAAAGGAATCAAAGGAAGGGGACTTGTAGGTTTGTCCTTGAGAAATGAAGGCTTCTCTTGTAGAATGGAAGGTGGAAACAAACACAGAATAGGCTGGTCCCAACTTAGTAAGAATGGAGTAGATAATGCTACTATCTTCTTTCTTAACCTTAACACCTTCTAAGAGAAGTCTAAGGGTCTTGAACTTAGACAAAAAATCTTCAATGCAAGAAAAATTATTGGGGTCCAATGTAAGCAATTCATTTTCAAGTTGATGGGCTTTAAGTTCATTTTTAATTCCAAAGACTTTAGTAATATGTTTCATTGCTTCATCGGGAGTATCAAGTTCTGCAATATGGAATCTAAGATCTGGAGAAATAGACATCCTTATCAACCCACATGCTTGGTCTTATCTATTTTCCCATTTAGCTGCCTTGTCTTCATCTTTCGGTTTGGTCTCTTGGCTTGTGGCTATTCTGTAAAGACCTTTACTTCTAAGTAAATCCACAATGTAGGACAACCATTGGAAGTAGTTGGTGTTGTCAAGAATAACTTGGCATGGACTTTCCATTTTAAAAAAATTGAAGCTATAGATGCTGAAACTAAGTGTTGCAATTGAAAGATCTCGAAAAATTAGGCTGTTTAAAAAAAAACGGTTCTGAAAACAGCTTCCGGATGAAGAAGTTATGGCTTTTTGAAGAAAATTTGATGAAGTCGAAGACGAAGTGCGGGAATGTGCGGAAATGAAAAATCCGCCCCCACAAAATGGAGACTTGAACCCCCAGAAGAAGTTATGGCTTTTTGAAGAAAATTTGATGAATTCGCCGACGAAGTGTGGGAATGTGCGGAAATGAAAAATCCGCCCCCACAAAATGGAGACTTGAACTCAAGACCTCTACTCTGATAAATTAGCTTTGCACCAAGTGAGCTATACAAAAAGAGAGAGAGAGAGAGAGAAAGAGAGAGGCTTTGGGTTGCGTGCTTGCTTTGAGAAAACTCTTTTTCCCTACAAAACAAAAAAACACAAAACCCAACATGGACATACAAAAAAAACGAACCTTGCGGCTCGAAGTTAGCTTTAGCCGAAAAATAAATATTTTCAAAAACGAACCTCGTAGCTCGAAGTTAGCTTTAGCCGGAAACTAAATATTTTCCTTAATGTTTTTTATTTCCCGAGATCACACTAAGGCGTAGCGGAAAAGAGCATACGCATGAGAAAAATCCTTCCTTTCTGTTTCTGATTTACCCAGATCGCACAGAGTCGTAGGTCAAAGAGCATACGCAGAAATGAAAGGTATAGATCCGGTAATAAAAAAAGGCTAAATAAACCGAAAACCGAAATAAACAGAGAGAAAATAACTGTAAACTGCAAATAAACACTGTATATCTTCAGATCTTAAAAATGACGCAGCTAGGGCTACCGGAAAGCTTTTTGCATGAAATGAAAGGGGTTCCTCACTGGAACAGATGCTCCCAACACAACAAAGCAGTCCTCTCGGCCCGAAAGTAGTCAAAAACAGTAGATCTAGGAAACGCTAGTCGGATGCAGTTCTACCGGCTTCAGATTTGGATCACCAATGGACACGGCCCTCAAATAGCTTTGATACCATGTAGGAATTTACAGGGTAAGTTCCTCAGACAGAACACCAAAGGACACCGCTCACAAACAGATCACAGATCAATACACCAGTATTTTGATGTGGTTAAAACCCTCAAAGAGGGAAACAGTCCACGGCTTGAGCCAACACGGCCACTTCAGGCAATTTATTAATAAAAGAATGAAAAGTTACATATGCTTCTCTCATAGACAGATTACCCTACAAATGACCCTCCATGCTCTTTAAATAGAGATCATGGACCAATCGGGTGTTAAGCCACGGATCAAGTGTCAGTAATACCGAGGAGAGAATGAACCGTCGGATCACTACATATCGTGACCGTCGAATTGTAAGTTACAAAATGTACATAGTAAAGAAACACACTTTACCTAACTCTATACTAGACCAAGTTGTACTTAACTATTTCCTATGTGTCGGAATATCCTAACAGATTTTGCAAGAGTTTACACCCGAACAACAAAACACTCTTGCAATGAGCTATTTATAAGCTCAATGTTCTAACTACCTCTAATTATGGATCACTTATTAAATAACAAGTGTCCACTTACAATAAATGTTAATCAAACAACTAGCTAACAAATCTCCTAAAATAAAGCCTAAGATATGACACATTTGGAGAGTCATATCTTGTTACAATAGTATACTAATTCTAAATCTCTCCATTAAATAATTAAATATTCTAGAATAATAATTATTAATTTAATATCTTAAATTAATAATTATTTTATTCCAACTTTATAACCTATGATAATATTTTATTTTTGGATCACTAACAAAGACACTCCTACATGTTAAGTCACTAGTTTAATTCACTTCCCTATTCAGGTGTTATTCTTGGACATGACCATGATGTAGACTCACAAATGTCGAACTTACAAAAAAAATGTATTTGAGACTCCCAAAGATATCCCATCTATTCACGATCATGACCATTCTATTCACTTAATTCTAGGAAGTGTTCTTCCAAACACTAGACCTTATAGATATCCCTATTCCCAAAAGAGTGAAATTAAATGTGGTTACAAAAATACTAGAGGGTGGTATAATTCAAACTATCCAAATTTATTTCTCTTCTTAAGTAGTATTGGTGAAAAAGAAGGATGGGTCTTGGAATATGTCTTCAGATTATAGATAGCTCCAGAAGATCAGTGTTAGAGATAAATTTTTGATTCTTGTCATTGACGAATTGTTGTATAAATTCTATGGAGCAATTTAATTCAGCAAGCTAGATCTTTGTTCAAGATATCATTAAATTGGAATGAAGACTGAAGACATCCGGAAAATAGTACTCATAACTCATGAAGGTCATTTGAATTTTTGGTCATGCCTTTTGGCCTTACTGATGCACTTTTCACATTTCAAGGTTTGATGAATTCCACATTGAAACCATTTGAAAATTTGTGTTAGTATTTTTTAATGATATACTAATCTACAACAAATATTGAAAGATCATGTTCAACATGTTGACAAGGTGCTCATACTATTGGAGGAGAAATAATTATATGCAAAACCCTCGAAATGCTTCTTTGGTGTATTGGAGGTGGAGTATTTGGGTCATATTGTATCTCATGAGGGTGTTAAAGTAGACACTAAGAAAATTAATGGCATCAAGGAATGGAAAATACACACAACCTAAAAGCATCTTCGAGGATTTCTCAAGTTCGAAGGGTATTATCACAAGTCTGTTAGGAATTATGGGAAGAAAGAAACACCTCTAACAGAATTACTGAAGAAAGATTCATTTTCTTGGATTCCAGAAGCAACTAATGCCTTTGAAGATATTAAAAAGGAAATGTGTCGAGCTTCGGTATTATCTACACCAGACATCATAAAACCATTTATTGTGGAATGTGATGTCTCATGAAATGACACCAGTGTTGTTTTAATGCAAGAAGGAAAATCCATTTCCTTTGGAAGTCATACAATCAAGGGAAATAATTTACAAAAACCTATTTACGAGAAGGAAATTCTAGAAATACTACATGCCATGAAGCAATGATGCCCTTATCTAATGGAAAGACATTTCAATGTAAAAATAGATCACGAGAATCTTAAATACTTCTTGGAGAAAATATCATCTTAATAAGAGTAACAAAAATGGGTCACAAAGATGTTGGATTATGACTTTGAAATCATATAATATAAGAGAAGAAAAATGTTGTGGCATATGCACTCTCAAGAAAGGATGAGGATGTAGAGGCATTACTCTGTGCCATTTCTATTATCCAACTTTATTGGATATTTGAAGCAAGGGATGAATGGAAGAATGAGAAATAGGTGTGGACACTCATTTAAAACTTGCAGTAAGATTTTATTGCAGTTGATACATTTATATGTAAAAATGATTCACTGTGGTACACAGATCACTTATATCTCTGTAAGAACTCCCAACTAAAACAAAAGGTTATTTTGAAATTGCACACCACTCCTATTGGAAGGCTATCAATATTTTTAAAAACTTACCACAAGATCAAGAATTTTCTTTTATGGGATGGCCTTAAATCTGATATTCAAATGTTGTGGTGTAATGTTTGGTTTACCAAAAAAATAAAGTTGAGACAATTAATGCCCCATATGTTTTACAACCATTAGCTATTTCAAGTCAGTGTTGGGAGGAGGTGTCAATCGATTTTATCACTAGTCTACCCAAGTCTAAAGGAAAGAGCAACATCATGGTGGTAATTGATAAAATTACCAGGTGTGCACACTTTTTTTCACTATATCATCCTTTCAAAGCTAGTACATTCGTTACTACATTCATGAAGACAGTTCAAAAGCTACATGGAAACCAAAAGATTATTATAAGTGACAAAGATACCATTTTCACTGGAAATGTTTGGATAAAATTATTTTCTTATATTGGTACTGAATTGGCTCATATCTCATCTTATCATCCTCAATATGATGGGAAAACTAAGATAATGAACAAATTTTTGGAAGGATATTTTCATTGCTTTGTATATGAAAAACAAACATAATGGGTCAAGTGGTTACCCCTAGAAGAGTGGTGGTATAACAATTCCTTCCATACCACATAAAAAATGACCGCATTTATTGAACTTTTTGGATATCATCCATTGTCCATCACATCATCTCTAAGAAACAAATCTAAGGTTCAAGCAGTGGAAGATCACATCAAGCATCGACAACAATTTCTCCAACTCTTAAAGGATAATCTGACTCTGGCCCATTGATCCAAGTGGCTCTAGAAACACCCAAAATTCAGAAGTGGCTCAGGCTCAAAAATAAGAGTCATCTGATTCAGGTGAAACTAGGACCAGATCATAGTGCTCGACTAGATCATAGTGCTCATTGTCTTGATTCCAATGGTTTGAACGAAACTCAAATATGAGTTTTTATGCTCAAGATATTAATGGTCAAAGTTCTGGTAAAAATAGGCCAAGTGGCAGTCACTAATGAGACATGAATTTGGTAATTTGTGGCCTTTTTAATTTTGCTAGTACACCCCAAAATCCAGTCAATTGTTTTTGAATAAATTGTTTTATATGAAAAAAAGAGGTGGTGGGCCACCACCCCCGCCATCCCACCACATATATACTATGTATAAAAACCAAATACAGTTGGCAGGTGATCAAAGCCAACCCACAAACACCATATTACATTACATAGTAACATTGTTTCAAAATAATCAAGCCATCAAGTTTGGAGGGACGAAGGGATTTGAACCTGCTTGACCAAGTGGGAAGCCCCCAGTGGGCAACCCTATATGTAAGGGTCCCAATCAAAACACACGGAACTCCAAAACAATACACGCCATTTCAAACAAAACTCAAAACGATAATCATCGAACTACCACCGAATTAAACATCCACCAAATTCTGTTACAACCCTCGCCAACCAAAATGTTGCCTAGCTCAGGTTTGGAACCCGAGCCTTGTGTTCCTAACTTGGGTACACCACCAATGGGGCAATGAGCCAACCTTGAGAACTCCGCCCACCAAAATGTTATAGAAACCATCATTTTTCCAAGGATCGGAAGCAATGGAGGAGGAGAGAGAAGATTGTGTGTGGAACCTGGAGAAGGAACTGTGCCCAGGCTGGGCACAAATTTTGAGATGGAGAATATTCTAGAGGAATATTGCATGGAATATTCCACAAAATATTCCATGCAAACTTAGTGAGGAATCTAAAAGACTCCCTCGAGGGCAAAAATTCACAATGATAAAACCAGGCCAATTTTATACTTAAACAAACCAGAATTTCATAGGGAACATGATGGCATGGTCCATTTCCTCATCTGAGTAACATAATTTCAGATAGTCAGCAGTGAAGAATCTTTGCGAAATCTTGAGGAATATAAAATATTTCCTTGGAGGCTGATTTTTTACATAGCTAAAATGATGTTGATTTTATAGTAATTTTTCTCAGAATTTCGCAGGGAGCGCAGTGGTGTGCTCATAATTTTCATCCGAGCAATGGATTTTTCACCCATCTCTAGGAAGTAATCTTTAGGGGAATCTTTGAGATTCCCAAGGGTCCATACTTTGATAGTGTCTGAAAGGGGTCAAGTTTATAGTTATTTGACACGATTTTGTGCCACGAATTCAACAGTAATGTCCGTTTCTGTAGCTGAGCTTTGAATTTTCAGACCATTTCGGAAAATGGAGGTATATGATACAGTGAGGCCATGTTGTTCTTTTTATGATATGATGATTCTTTTGTTGAGATCCTTGTTACCATTATGTTGAAGGATACTTGTATGCCTTTTCATGTGAGAATTTATTATCATGTCATGCCGAAGGAAGTCCCATATGAGTGAGAACATATTGTGGAGACACATGCCACTCTTGTTGATGGATTTTATCCTTTTAATGACAAATAATAGACCATGTGCAGCATCATCATTTTTTAGCATTTAATGAAGCGGCCTCTCCACTCTTAAAACTGGGCCCGAAGATGTAACTCACACTGGGTGAACTCTGTCATTAATGTGTGTGTGTGCTTTTGATTTGATTGTCGTTATTAAGTTTTATCTTATTTAAAGTATGCACATGTGTTTTTTCATACTTTTTCACATGAAATTCTACTAACATCACAAAAGTAAAATATCTTGGTTAATTTCCCACAAATCTCCCACTGAACAAGGTCTACCACAGGCCCGAGCGGAACCCCTCAGCAACAAAGGCGTCCCCTTGAAGCCAAAACTGCTTTGATACCAAATGTAGGTTTTAACCCTGTACTGTCATTACTTGCATACGAATTCTAAAACACTAAAAATAAACAATAGCAAGAGCATAACACATAAAACAAATATACATAGAGATTCTCCCCTGGATCCCAAAACTAGGATTATTAGATTGATTTTTCATTATGTTCCTTTCAATGTTACAATACATATATATACATTCCAAAGTATCCAATACCATGGACCAAAAACCATCGCACCCAAAACCATGTGCGAAAACCATGCACAAAGCCATAGGTAGGTCCTCCTACCTAATATAGGGTTCAAATATTTTTCCTTGGGGCACTACCCCGGACTTATAGAGGGGGGATAACTTCCACACTCAAACCCCCCGTATAGGGGGGCCTGCAACCCCCCTTATGACCTCCCTTGCTGCTTAGTCGGTGCAATGAAGGGGGGGCTACGGCACCCCTCTAACCCCGTGGTTTAACTATGGGGGCTAGTTGTGGAAAGAATATAACACAACCCAACATGCATCATCTTCATTTTGCAGCATTTAATGAAGCGACCTCCCCACTCTTGAAACTAGGCCCGGAGATGTAACCCACACTAGGTGAACTCTATTATCAATGTGTGTGTCCTTTTGATTTGATCTTCATTATTACATTTTCTCTTCTTTAAAGTATGCACATGTGGTTTTTCATACTCTTTCACATGCAATTCTGCTAAGATCACAAAAGTAAAATATCTTGGTTAATTTCTCATAGGTCTCCCATTGAACAGGGTCTACCACAGGCTCGAGTGAAACCCCTCAGTAACAAAGGTGTCCCCTTGAAGCCAAAAATACTCTGATACCAAATGTAGGTTTTAACGCCATATAGAAATTACCTGCATACAAATTTTGAAACACAGAAAATAAAAAATACTGAGAGCATAACACATAAAACAAATATAAATAGAGATTTTCCCCTGGATCGCAAAACTGGGACTACCAGATTGATTTTTCATTATGTTCCTTTCAATATTACGATACATATATATACATGCCAATCCAATACCATGGACCGAAAACCATTGTGCCCAAAACCATGTGCGAAAACCATGCACAAAACCATAGGTAGGTAAGCCCACCTAATATAGGGCCAATATTTTTTTCCCCAGGGCACTAATTCGGACCCGTAGAGGGGGGCTAACTACCCCACCAAAACCCCCCATATAAGGGGGGCTACTGCCCCCCCCCCTGTGACCCCCCCGCTGCACAGTTGGTGTAACAAAGGGGGGGCTGCTCCCCCCCTCTAACCCCCCGATTTAACTATGGGGGCTAATCATGGAAAGAATATAACACAACCCAACATGCATCATCATCATTTTGTAGCATTTAATGAAGCGACCTCCCCACTCTTAAAACTAGGCCGTGAGACGTAACCCACACTAGGTGAACTCTGTTATCAATGTGTGTGTGTGCTTTTGATTTGATCATCATTATTATGTTTTCTTCTTCTTTAAAGTATGCACATGTGGTTTTTCATACTCTTTCACATGCAATTCTACTAACATCAAAAAAGTGCAATATCTTGGTTAATTTCGGTAGCTGAGGGAATCCAGATCAAGTTTGGTATTAGAGAGGTCTTCTTGCTAATGTGAATTACAAGTGTGAAGAAAGAAAATTGAGAAAAACAAAGATGTCTACGAGGAAATACTTAGGGTACATACATGGTATATTTAATCTATCAAAATTATGAGGAGAAGATGGTGAGAGAGGAACATGCAAAAGAAAGAGAAGAGGACGATACTCCCTCTACCCCCTTGAGTGATTATTCATATTCATCATGATCTTCTCATCATTCAGATGGGGAGATCAATCAAAGCCTTCAAGGAGAGACTATTGAATGGAGGATACTTCTACGAGAAGAAAAAGATGAGAATCAGAGATTATAACTTCAGCTACGAGCCATGGAAGAGGCCTTGGAAATGTTGAAGCGCGATGAAGGCTTAATGAAGCAATCATCACCTGATTCAGAATCGACATCTGAGGTAAACAATGTTGATCATTTTTCAGTTTTATTTTCACATGACACTATATTTTTGTTGGAAACATGGAGGTACCGATTTCAAGAACTGGCATGAGACTCGTTACCAAGATGGGGTATAAAGGAGGAGGACTTGGTGTTAATGGCAAAGGAATAACTCAACCATTAAAGGTTGTACAAATACCTCAATTTTCAGGTTTGGGGTACAGTAAAGGAAAGTGTTCAAAGGCAGAAGAAGCTTCCAATGCATTTCCAAAGCCATTGGGGAAAGAGGATGATTGGAACAAATCACAATCCTCCCATGAAAGTGCACATTGCAGAGGAAGAGCTAAGGAAAGATCCCATCGCCAGGATTGCACCAAAGACAACCGAGAGAAGGTATAAAAAGTCTCAGTATTTTAAAGTTAATTTTGATTACAAGAATGTTAATGATGAACATAAATCATGTTCTAGAAAACCATGTAGTTTTTTTGTTTTGCATAACCATGTGGTTTCCTAGTGCGGGATGAGAATGGCAACAAGAAAGCTGCCAAGGCATGAAATTCCTTCTCCATATCAAAGAAGGAAGAATGTTAAGTAGGTCTGGAGGAAGGATAATTTTTGTAATCATTGCAACAGAGGTGGACATCAAAGAGCCACATGTTGGAGGCTCCATCTAGAGTAGTGTCTCAAGAGGGACAAAGAACTTGTGCAAGAACCAGTTGGAAATGTTGTTCAACAAGCTTATCCGCCACATTCCTAGTGGTTCTCTTTGTTGAGTAAGAGAGAATTTTACTAGATATAAGAACATGTCATGGCCGCATTTTGTAAATCATGTTTTGCGAATAATTGTAAAAGTAATGATGTGTTTTCCATCGCTTATTAAAGCAACAATGTTGTTTTTGGCCTTTTTGTTGATAACTGGGGTATTGATTTCTATTATGTTGTAAAATTTACCAGAGTGTATGTTATAAACTATTGGAAAATATGGGGATGCTTGGGTTATGATTTATCATGTAGTTGAACATGTTGTTTGCAACTACAGGTTTTCATAGGATGTAGGTGTCGATTCATCACTTATGGTTATGAAGAACAAGAGTGAAGGAGAAGAAAGTGTGACTTGTCAGCACACTTGCATGAAAAAAATGTAAAACGGTAGTTGTAGATTATGTTCATGCTTTCGGAGGACCAAAATCTCTAGGTGGCTCCATAAATTCTCAAAATTCAAAAGTGGCTCAGAATAGCTCAAAAATAAAATTCATTGGATTGAAATGAAACTAGGACTAGATTATAGTGGTCATCATCCTGAGTCTAACATCATGAACGACACTCAAATCTGAGTTTGTATGCTCAAGATATTCATGGTCAAGGTTGGTCAAACTAGGCCAAGTGGTAGTCGCTAATGAGACAATAATTTGGCAAAGTACTGGTGCACTGAATCTGACCACCAGAATAAGAGAATTTGTTTCCTCTTTAATTTTTTCGGCAAACCCAAAAATTCGGTCAATTCTTTTTGAATAAATTGTTTTATATGAAAAAAAAAGAGGTTGTATGCCACCACCCCACCACCCCACCACATATATAATACATATAGAAACCAAATACGATTGGTGGGTGGTCAAACCCCACCAAACCACAAACACCATATTGCATTATATATTACCATCATTACAACACATCTGAGCCACTGAGTTTGAGGGGCTGACAGGATTTGAACCTGCCTGGCCAAGTGGGTGGCCCCATATGTAATGGTCCCAATCAAAACACAATGGAACTCCAAAGCAATATGTGCCATTTCAAACAAAACTCCAAACGGTAACCGTCGACTTTCCATAAAATTAAACATCCACCAAATTTCATTACAACTGCCGCCAACCAAAATGTTGCCCAGGTTGGGTTTTGAACCCGGGCTGTGCATACCCAACTTGGGCACACCACCAATGGGCCAATGACCCAACATTGATGACTCCTCCCACAAAAATGGTATATAAACCATCAATTTCCCAAGCAATGGAAGCAACGAAGGAGGAGAGAGAGGAGCACGTGTGGAACCAGGAGGAGGAACCACTCCCAAGGCGAGCATGGATTTCGAGACAAAGAATATTCTAGTGGAATATTCCCTAGAATATTCCACAAAATATTCCATGCAAAATCAGTGAAGAAACTAAAAGATTCCCTAGAGGGAAAAAATTCACAGTGACAAAACCATGCCAAGTTTATACTCAGATGAACCAAAATTTCATAGGGAACATGATGGTGTGGTCCATTTCCTCATTTAAGCAGCAGAATTTAAGGGAGTCAACAATGAGGAATATTTAGAGAATCTCAAGGAATCTAAAAGATTCTCTTCGAGGCTGATTTTTGATAGGGGCATAATGATGCAGAACTTATAGTCATTTTTCTTAAAATTTCACCGGAAGTGTAGTGTTGTGCTCATAATTTTAATTTGAGTAGCGGATTTTTTGCCCATCTCTAGGAAGGAATATTTGGGGGAATCTTCGAGATTCCTGATGGTCCATATTTTGACGGTGTCAAAAATGGGTGAAGTTTATAGTCACTTGACATGATTTCACATCACAAATTCAATGGTGATGTCTGTTTCTACAGCTGAGCTTTTCATTTGCAAACCATTATAGAAAATGGAGGTATATGATATAGTGAGGCCATGTTTTTATTTTGATTTATTAAGATGATGATTTCTTTGTTGAGATCCTTGTTACGATTATGTTGAAGGATACTGGTATGCGACGTCATGTGAAAATTTATTATCTTGTCATGCTGAAGGAAGTCCCATATGAGTGAGAGTTCCTATAGGAGAATGTCTCATGGAGAGACATGCCACTCTTGTTGATGGAGTTTATCCTTGTAATGACAAAGAGTATACCATGTACATCATCATCATTTTGCAACATTTAATGAAGTAGCCTCCCCACTCTTGACACTCGGTCTGGAGATGTAACCCACAATGGGTGAAATCCATTATCAATGTGTGTCTATGCTTTTAATGTGATGACTCTGATTATATTTTATCTTCTTTAATGTATGCACATGTGGTTTTTCATACTCTTTGACATGTAATTCTGCTAACATCTCAAAAGTAAAAGATCTTGGTTAATTCTGGTAGTTGAGAGAATCTGGAGCATACATAATCAAATGAAATAACAAGCAGATCAACATCACAATTGAAGAAGTTTTGATGTGGGTGATTGGATATTTTTACATCTACAACCATACAAACAAATCTCGTTCAAGGAAAGGTTATAGGTGATAAGATCCCAATTCAAACTATATTTCCAAAACTTTACAAGGAAGGAAAACTCATATTAGATCCTGAATTAATCACTGAAACAAGAATTCAATAGTGATGAAATCAATCGATTTCAGATTATCTCATTAAGTGGAATAACTTACCTATTGAATATTCCACATGGAAAGATGATTATTTTATAAAGAAGCATCAAGAACTACTCAAGCATTGAGGAAAACACTTTTTTGAAGAAGAGGGGCATGTTAGGTCACTATAATACTACTGTAACCCCTATATTGATATTGTTATGTGCCATAGAATCCCACTAATGTTATTGTTGTGCCCTTACATTATTATTGTTATGTAGGTCCTAGTTATATTTTTACTCTTTAGACTTGTATATATACAAAGGAGGTCTTGTCATTTGAATAATCTACGAATCGTTCATTTATGTGATGTAAAAGGAGGTTTCCCCCTCGAAGTGGTTTATTATTAAGTCATTAATCTATTTTTTATTATGTTTCTATGTTATTTTGATCTAGACACATAACAAGTATCTTAAAGTGTGAGAAAATAACTTATCTGGATATCATCATCAAAGTCTAAGGTTTGTGAAATAATCCAACATCGATGGTTGAAAAGGGATTTCTAATTTATTTGGTGAGAATTTTTCTACAGGGAGTAATTTCAACACTACATTTTCAAATAAGTCAACATCTACATTTTTGGGGTGAGGTACAAAATTAATTTCAAAACCATAAAAAATATGATTAAATCCAAAACCAATTGCCTATAATTTTTCAAGTGGTTAGAGACACAATGAATTTCTTTATTTACTTAATTAAAATTGATGTCAAAATTTTCAATGGCTTTTAATCTCTTGAATTTCATATCAATATTTTTATTTTATTTTGATTTTTAATTGATTAATTTTTTTTTTTAATGAGTCCTTGAATTAAAGCTTCATATTTTGCTACATTATTTGTACAATGAAAATGTATTCTACACACCAGAAAAAGTTTAACACCTTCAGGGTTCTGGAGAATGCATCAGGCACCTGCTCCTTCGATTGATTTAGAACTGTTAAAGTATAATGACTTGCAATATGTATTTTCATCATTATTTTATGTAAATAAACCTCTTTTATGGAATTAGAAGCATGAATAGTTACACAGTTTAAAGTATCAACATGTGATTCAGTAACATGAATGATTTCAGAAGTATAATTAGAAAAATATGGCTTGAAGGAGTAATTGGTGAGAGAGGATTGAATGAACATGATGGGCTCAGTTGGATCATCAAGATTAGTGATAGTTTATTTCATGTTATATTCACATTCAACTTTAACCATATTATGCTTCCCCTTCCAAGGTAACTAGTTATGTGACTAACTAGTTGAGAAACAATAATTCAATTTTTTTTACCAATATTTGCTTAATATTAATCCACAGGATTCACGGATGTTTACAATTATTATATTGATAACCCATTTCTTTTTTGGATTGGATGATAGCCTAATTAAAAAATCTTTAACCTCTCCTAATACTTTTAATATATATGTATCTAATTGAATGATTTTACTAGATGATTTCTAGGGTTCTAGTTTTATTTTATTAGCAATAGAATCTAGCATGGCATTTGACGAGGCACTAGAATCGACCATACAATTACATAAATTTCAATTAAAATTCAAAAGTTCAATAGAAAAATAGGAGTATGTGAAGAATAATTATATTTGACCAAAGCTACCTCAATGTGAGCTACTTTCATGGATGAAGAATTATCATTAATTACTTATACAAGTATTATATGTGTTGGCCTCTAAAGGTTTACAAAGTTTTTTTTCTACTGAGTAAGTTTTGACAGTTCATACAAAAGAATATTAGCTGTACTTTTCTTCATGTCTTCGACTAGAGAATATTCTAGAGTTTCAATATAAATATTTTTGTTTGAGTTAGAGGTTGCCTTGTCTATTGGTGTTGTTTTCCATATAGGACTTTGAGTATTAGGCTTTGCAGAGAAAGAAGTAGGACCCTTATAGTTTGAGCTCTATTGATTTCCCAATTTCATAATCTACGTGTTCATCATTTGTTTCCCTTGAAGCATCCCATCAAAAATTAACAAAAGGTTCTTCTTCTTTTCGGTTCATCTTCACCAAATTTAGCAACTTCTTCTTCTTCATAACCCATAAATACTTTAAATATGTTTATAAAAAATGAACAAGTTCTTTTGGAATGTTTAACATTATGTTCCCAATATAAATTGTCCTAAGAAACATCTTCAAATTTGATTTCTTCAGTAGGAGGTTGATTTTGAGGAGGGGAGTGATTCCTTTTAAAAGGTATCCAGAGTCTCCTATTTTTTTGGACTTTCTACTAAATTATTTATAATATTAGTGATTTAATTTGACATCTTCTTGACCATTCTTTGAAGATCTTGCATCTAGAAAGGTTCCTTATTATTTTTCCCTTTATTGGTTTTTTTAGTTGTTTATTTCTTAACGCAAGTTATAGGTTTTTTTCTCTTCTTTCCTTGCTATAGATAAGACCTCTTTTTTTGTTTTTTAAAGCTTCATCTTGAGTTTAAGGAAGAGTAGCTTTACTTTTTCTTTTAACAAACATAACAATAGTTGGAGGTAGAGCTGCAACGTAACATTCAAGCAACATATCATCAATTGGTTTAGTAGCATCTGGAATTATATTTAAATGGAATTATATTTGAGTGCTGATGTTGTTGGAGCTTTGTATACCTAAAAATTCTTCAAAATTTTAGTTTGAAAGGAATTTCAAGCCATGATTGATCTAGTTGGTATTGTAAAGTACCAATTAGAGGCCTTTCCATTGAAATTATAGGGAAACATATGGCATACAATGTCTTCATGTTCAACATCGATCAAGTTAACAACAAACATGAATTTGTTGATATGATCCTCAACATTTTCCCCAACATTTGGATTAAATTTTGAGAGAAACCCTTTTGGGTGATTTGATAGGTCATATTGTGTTCGATGAACATTAACTGCTTGTAGTGTTTGCCAAGGTCTTGGTGGCATGATTATGCCTGGACTAAGATTTGATGATGAAGAGTTAGAAGTTGAAGAATGAGTAGGTGGAATACTAGGAGATAAGAGAGGAACAAAATATATTATTATCTTCTTTAGGACAAGGTTCTTCTAGCTCGTGAGATGTATGATGACTTTGAGCCTCAAAATGCCTATTTTTGGTATGAATAAGGTATTCGATAGGTGACTAACCAAACTTATTACTTTGAGATTTGGTTAAAACTATGTAATACTTCCTTTTAGGAGGAAAAGAGTCCTAAAAAATAAAAAAATAAATACATCTTGTTAATATTAATACTAAAAAGTAAATTATTTTTATATTATAAAAAATCTAAAATTATATAAATTAAAATTATATATCTAAATATATATCTATCTATCTATCTATCTATCTATATATATATATATATATATATATATATATATATATATATATATATATATATATATATATATATATATATATATATATATATATATATATATATATATATATATATAGATATAGATATAGATATGTATATGTATGTATATATATATATTAAAACAATTTAACGAAAATAAAGGTTTTATAGATTTTGTTTCCTATACCAACACTAAATTTATTGTTGAAGCCATATGTTATCTTATAAATCTCTTCATAACTATTCGTGATTCAAAAATATATTTTTATAATATAAGCATTGTTTTTTCCCCTTGTTAAAATCCCTACAAATGTTGTATTTTCTTTTTTTATCTATGTCACACAACCTTTGTTTTTTAAAATGAAATGATAGAGTTGGAGGGCTTTAAAGAACTCATAACGTTTTGTAGGTTTTAGTGAGAGGTTTGGAGCATGAATCCTTCTCAAGGAGGGTGATCATCCCCTCATATCGCAACATTGTGGTAGGCATGGGTTTAGGAAATGGCATGAAAGGAAACCCATGCAAATCTAGAAATATGAGTGGAAACCCCATCTAACCTTAGGATCCATCTAGTAATAGAGAGTAAAGCCTCAAAGGGAAAGAAAATAGATAGGAAAGGAAGTCAAAAGAAATAACTGAAGAACAAAATGTAAAAATAGGAACATGCATTCTATAAGTAGAAAAAATTCTCAAATATAAAGTCACCACTTCAAAAATTGGGTAAAAAATACAATATATGCAAGATCATGCGCTAATCAGGAAATTTCTTAGATTATGGCTAATGGAGAAAGTTTCAATAAGATGGATGAGGAATAATATGTAGATGAAAGGGGACGTGGAACTAAATCTAGGCTTGGAGTGATTTTTCAATTGTGGAGGACCAATTTTATTTATTTTTATATGGTCCCTATTTCTTCAATTCAACTGGATTATATCTTTGATTTTGGAAGGAGGTTTTTTCCCAGACAAAGAGTATTTTTCTACAGTTCTGGTATGGATTGGGTTATATTCAATTCCTCAAGAATTTTTGGATATTGAAACCATATAAAGCATAATTAATTCCACGATATCACATGTAATGTCTTTGGAAACCACGAAGTTCATTATACATCATATGAAAGGATATGCATTTATATGCAAATATCACAACTGCTACTAACTAAAATGTGCATATCCTAGTAAGACAATATTTAATATTAACTAGAAGGTTATGAGGATATTCCATTCTAGTGTCAAAAGTGTCATGAGAATGGACATCCTTTCAGGGAATGTCCATTAAATGTTTCCGAACATGCCTCCATTACACAATCAAAAAAGGATTCTAAAGGTTTTGAAAATATTTATTAAGGAGGAAAACCAATTAAAGGATTTTAGGTGTCAATTCCTTGGGCTTGACTGCACATGAAGTGTACACCCTAGTCGAGTTCATGAGACAACTTGGTGAAGAGTGCAAAAAATCTGAGGATGACATGGTTGAGTGCACGAAGGCACTCAAATGAGTTGGGACGTGCATGCCTAGGTAACGTGACATTAGGATGGAAATGAGAAAATGATTAGTGCACATGCCAAATCGAGACACACAAAGGTGACATGGAAAACCAATGTTGTGAGACAAGGGTGCCCACACAGCAGAATGAGGGAGCTTTCCCAACTAATGTCATGCAATGGGGTCGTTCGATGGAGTCGTGTGACACACACAATGAGTGAGGGTGATCTAATGGAAAGAAAAACCAAGCCAATGTGTGATGGCCAAAATGATGGGTTTGGATTGGATGATGAGAGGTCGGCCTGAGGATGTAATGAGGGTTGACTTGCATGATGAGAGGCTAGTCTTTATGCCCACAAGGGATGTGACCATTTGAAATAAGACATGGCATACCTATAATCAAAGGGTGAGGATGAGTAGACAATATATTCAACCCAAAAAGTAGAAAAGTAAATAACATAACCAAGTTGTAGGTTGTACGAATAAGAGAGAATGAACGAAGTCTTTAGATGTGCTTAGTCTAGGAAAGTTACAAAAGGGGAAAGATCAAGGGTAGGTTTTTTGTCACAAAGGCTACATGAGGAAGAAAACCATGGGTTTTTGTATGTTGAGGGTTGTTTTTGGTTCTTGTTTCAGCTGAGAGTGCAAGCTGAAGGGTTAAACAGAGTTTTGTTTTTCTATACATTGTACTGAGTTGTGGTACTTAATAACTTGGGTTTGGCCCAATAGAAATAATGAGGAAGTGATACTTTTTTAAAATCAAAGTTTTTAAGGCGTTGAAGTTTGATTATTGAAGTGTGGGGAGACTACTTGCAAGTTATATTGTTTTTTATGTTATTGTGGATTGTTGTGGTTCTATATTTCTGTTGAAGTTTACATTACGAAGTTTTATTGTTGAAGTAATATGAACTTTGCATAATAATTGAAGTATATTGGTGAATGAAGTAAAATTGTAAAAAAAACTAAGTGTTGGAATTTTTGAAGGGATATTGTACTAGACCTAGATAGATTACTAATTCGACAAGTAAGACATTTGGTTCGCATACATCATACATAAGCTAGAGATATAGTTTGGTTATTATTAAGCCAAGTTAGTCAAGGAATAGGGAAGAATGTATGTTGGTGCCACACACCTCAAGGGACTCGAGAACCTTAAGGTCAGAGGTGCGCCCTAGGGGCAATTCAGTTGGTATGAGATTTTTTTGAAGGTGAGGTCATGCAAATATACAACAACCAATTTGTGGCAATTGGTATCATAGTAGCTTTTTGACGTCAATATCAATGAGATGTCATCTATTCTAGGTGAATTAGGAGATGGAAACTAGAATCAAGATGTGGGATGGGAATTGCTTCACCAACTTCTGATGAAGTTTGATCAGTATGCAGATAACCTTGAAAGGCCTGATGAAGTCTATGAGCAACTGGATAAGTTGATAGATGAATTTATAGTTTTAAGGAAGCTAGTTGGGAAGGGTACATTTGAAAATCCCATCCATGTGAAGATCAAGGAACCGAAAATGTATGATGGTGTCAGGAGCATGAAGATATTTAGTAAATTTGTTTGGGATATGGAGCTGTACTTGAACGATTGGGGGTGACTTATGAGGATGCAAAGATAAGAAATATCATACCATTCTTGAAAAATGATGTGAATATGTGATGGAGAAGACGTGCAAAGAAAATTTCTTTGGATAATATAATAGAAGACACCACCGCATGGGAGAAGATGAAGGAAGCATTGATAGTGCATTTTGGACTGTAAGATGAGACTTGAAGTGCAAGAGTGAGAGTAAAATTTTTTTAACGAAAGAGAGATCCTATAAGAATAAATTAGAGAGTATTCAAGTTTGATGTTGGAGCTTCCATATATCGTTGAAAAGGACATGTTGTTTAACTTTGTGATTGGGTTGCAACTGTGGGATCACGTTGAAGTAAAGAGGAAGAAGGTTCAGTGTCTTGAAGAAGCCATTGATACTGTATAAAATGTTCTAGATTACCATGTAGGTATGACTGAAGGGAGAGAGCATGGGGAGAAGAAGAAGAAGGATAAATGGTAGGAGAAGTCTTCAAAGGAAGATGGAGCAAATTTGGGTTGATTTCTAAAGGGGAAGAAACTACTTGTGTGCTGGCTAGGTGACAGAGAACACATGGTGAAGAATTGTCCATTGAGGAAGAAGGCCATAACATTGAAATAAGATGAGAAGGAAAAAAGAGAATAATGTTCTCATAGATCTATTGGAGTAATGTAGGTTTTGGTAGCATCTAACATGAAGGAGGCTACCCCAAAACATGATTTGGGAAGGAGGAAGTTGAATTTCATGGAGATGGATGTAGTTGGGAGATCGTTGATGGCTATGTTGGATAGTGGAACGTCTCAAATTTGATGAAGGAATATGTTTCTAGGAGGTTGGGGTTGAAGTATGTCCCTACCCATTCATATTTCGAAGTAGTGAATTTAG